>JAPYZR010000229.1:0-39615 GCA_030522945.1 Trichopria nigra | reverse complement strand
TCTGGAACATATATGAGCCAGATATAACCATATATGATCCAGATATAACCATATATGATTCAGATATAATTATATCTGAATCCATTTTTTCCCGGGTGTCCAATCGTAAAAATGACATTTTGCGCCCGCCATACGAACGTTTACTTTTTTATTCTTTTATTTTTATTTACTAATAATGTTTAATGGCATCGATCAATTACACCGACACATATTGTCGAGATGGAATTTTCTGTTGCTTTATTTTCGAAAATAGGAAAAGTAAAAAAACACAGTCCGTACGCAGTATAACTCTCGTCGAAGAGTTGCGTTAACATTGAATCGACAATTATTAAAGTGTCTTTTATTCTTTTGTATACAGGATCATAAAATAACTTTAGATAACACAATATCCAGTTTGATATTCACCTGGAGGTTTATCAAAGGCATTTAAAACTTGGTCTCGTAATAGATGAGTTTTAAAAGCGGTAAAAGCATTCCTCCAAATGCAACACAGATTTTTCAAATGTCGCGTAAAGTTTTAAATGAACCGGAATGGGAAAGTGGAATCTATATACCCCGGTTATGTGCTGTATATATTCTCTCTACTGTACGGGAAATGACATTATCAATATGGAGTTTCTAGAATGAAAACGACATTTTTCAGAAATAAACACGAATAATACGATTACTTTGATTTCTTTATCGATATTCGAAACGAATTTCAGCTGCAACGGATAAAAAAATGTATATATGAACCTAACTGAATCTATAACTGGATCTGGAAGAAAATTGTGAAAAACCTCATCATCATTTTGAAAGACAGCGCGTATGTAGACGAATAAATTCTTATTGCTATAGACGAGACGAAACATCGACGACGAAGTAGACGAGGAAGTAGACGACAGCAGGGCCAGGGAGTACCGGCAGCTGGTCTATTCGTCTGCAGGGAATGGCTCGGGTAATCCGGCCACGTGTGCGTCTCTATATCGTCGCACGTACGCCACGTCCGTCGCGAGAAGGCCAGAACGACGTCGCGACGTCCCACGACTTTACCATCTATGTGTATATATGTGTAAAGGGACGCGAGTATACGTGTATAGGCTGCTGGTTATAATTCACCAGCACAGCCCGGTATTCCACCTCGGCTCAGACGGACAAAGTAGTATTCATGCGCGACGTCCATTCTTGACGACGTCAACGACGACGGCTGCGGATAAATTCTCTCCTTTCCTTTGCACCCTCTCGCGAGCTATTTGCCTTCCTTCCTTTATTACCCCTTTCCCTAGGCTGTATCTCCCTGCCTCTTTCTTCAATTATACGTATATACGGCTGGTGCGGGCTATTATGTGCGAGCGGGAAGAGTAGACGCAATTAACTGCTCCCATTCGGACGGCAAGAGATACCGAACTTCTCTCAACGCCTCGCGGGACGTCTCCCTGGGTATGGCTGCATTCAATTTCACCGAAAAGATCGAGCGTGAAAAATTGGACCCGACCTAACGAGAAGGCTCCCCGACATTCGACCCTTCGCGTTTGTTTAGCGCAATATAGTGCTGCCCAAGTGGTACTGTGTCCAAATGAGACGTGACATTATAAATTCTTCCCTACGAACATCCAGTTAATTGGCTGTGATCCACATAACAATGTAACATCTCGGTGATGAATCGAGAACATTTCATTTGAGACCTTCTCAGAGACATGTTGGAGAATTTTCCCGGACGTCTCGTCTTCATCCTTTTTGATATTCCATAGTGACATATTCTGTAATATGACCGAGACAATCTCAATGTTCTGCAAGGTGAACGTACCTGTTCCCACTCCAATGGAAGACTTTCGCACTTGGCTACATACTCATCATGTTATTAATGAAAAGTTTCATCGTATGCCTAAGCGGAGGCGGAGCTCACCATGCGCAATGTCCAAAACTATATATTCCATCCTCAATCTGTCTCCCAACTTATATTCTTGAATCGGACATGATTTGGACAGGGAGTGGCCATGTCGTAATAACAAACGGCATAGAATTGGAGACGGATATATATTATTTGAGAGGATACCACGGACTACATTTATTGTTTCTACGTAATGTTCTGGCATCATCATTGCAGGGGATGCGCGAATAATGCGATTTTTCATAAATAGTAATTTTCTCATCGCACTTTATTCGCGATTGTCAAGAATGCCTCGCACTGCTATAGGTGTATAAACGAGACAGTATAATAGACACGTAGTCGTTTCGTCGCATATCGGGATGTATATATGCGCCAGAGGCGATTCGCAGATTAGTTAGAAAATGATGAGGTAATTATTCTCTCGTCGCGTTCGCGTTCGATCATGTTGCCGCAATGTGCACATGACGCTCGTGTGAAGCGCAACGAAGCCGCGAAACGCAGCAACGTCATCCGCAGGTACGATATATATGTATATATATATAGATGATGATGCACTCGTACGCAGTTGGGACCGATAGACGAGCCTGAACCCAAGCAACGTTAGGCCGCGACATTCGTCCGACCATTCCTGGGTCTCATCTACTGCGAACTCACTAGAGCTAATAAAGCGCCTGCCGGAATTTATGCTCCGAACGTGCATTCGCTTATATGAAAGGTGACGCCCCATTCGTTCGCCAAACCAAATTAACGTGGATTGCACTCGTGCATTTCATTGCATTGCAGATTTCGAATGGCGTGTAATAATAATATCGTAAATTATCGAAACGAAATGTACAATATGTCAATTATTCTCCGTTTTTTGTTGTTGTTATTTTTCAAATTTGGGTTCGCGATGTAAAAGATAATTTATTTCAATTAATATACATCGACAAAGGTTATAAATTCGCAGTACGAAATGCCGCACATTTCTGTATTCCTCAAATTGATCGCGACAAAAATTAAAAGAGAAGAGACGAAACTATGTTTTATCAAATGATACAAGTTCCAGCGATCCTTAACATCAATAAGAAATCTAATCTCTTATACGATCTTAGACAAATGTTTAACTGTACAGGGTGGTCAAAAATACTCCTTGAATATAATGATTTTGCAGATCGACGGCGGATTAGATCTGTAATATCTGCATGTCTCAGGTTTAATCAGAATTCAATCTATTCTATTAGACAAATATACCACGAGTTTCAACAAGATATATCTTAAACACATCAGGTATAAATTAATGAAATACTCAATTTTCACAAATTTGTATTCAACTTTCGCCTATAAAACACCATTCTTTCACTTTTAATCGTTTTCTTCTCGCGGTAACCTTTCTGCAATTATTTTTAGGTCCTACTTATTTTCACTCGTATAGAAGTATTCACGAAATAAGGTTATAATAAAGAAACAAGTACACGGCGAATAAAGATTAATAATCGACGATAAGCATTTCGAACATTCTTGTGTGAATATATATATATAGTAACGGGACATATAGAGATAGACATATGTTTATAGTGTGCGACGGGGAGGTTAACGAGAGGGTCATCAGTTTTCCAACAGTATACCTGCACGAATAAATGCCTGGCGTTTGAATCGAATCGAACGAAAGTAGCTCTGATAAAAGCCTATATATATCTACACATGCGCCCGTCTCCATTATCAAACGCGTCAAAAAATATATAGTGCATATATAGTATAGTGCACATGTTTATATACAACCAGTCAAGGCAATTATCATCAATTCAATGCGGAGACGGGATAGGAGACCGGTCTTTGGCTTTCTTGGCCTCTCGATTGACCTTGGGGTATGTAACTTGGCCGATCCGGGCGGCTGCTCGTGCACCATGTAGGTGTATTTGTTTATATATGTATATGTACGTACTTGTACCAAGAGCCGCGTAATCCTTTCCGGACAATGGGCGACACAATTGCGGTCGCGCGAATCCCCGTACGGTTCCAACTGGCCAGAGAGAGAGATAGAGAGAGAGAGTGGAGAGAATGCAGCCGAGACAGAGCCGAGATATCAAAGTGGACAAACCGACGGGAAATTAATTGCTCCGCAACTATTAGAACGAACCGGAAGGCGAGTAACCCGCGAGCGCGAACAGCCCATTAGATCAGGGACGATAGTCCACGGATTCAGCGGTGCACGAGATTGCATGCCACGCGTCCCGTGCACTATCAGACATATAGGTACACTCTCCCCCAGTGAAGCAGCACTCTTGTAATTAACCCATGAAGAATGCGAATGATACGAAAATTTTGACGGTGATTCGGGAATAATGTTCCGGCGCAAAATTATTGACGAAAGAACGTGATATTGATATAAATATTTGAAAAGCAGCCAATCGAGCAATCCTGTCAAAACATTGAGAGCATCGAGAAAAAATGAACGACAATTGCACAATGCAAATTTTTCGAATGAGCTGTAGCGAAATCAAAACAGTGCAACGTCGTGCAGAGTGAATAATTTAGCATAACATAAACTGCTCATCGTGTCATTTGTCATATGCGTGTATATATACAGGTGAACAATGCGCGACGCGAAAAACGACACGCATATAACTTTAATCGAATCGATGATCGTACCGCGCGCCCTGCCGAGTGTACCGCTCGGGTAGGTCGAAATTAAAATTCAGCTAAGGTACGAGCTAACGAGCGTGTAAATACGCTTTAATAATAATGTAAAGGCTAAACGAACGGTAGTTTAGGCACGGCCGCACCTCTCCGCTCCTGCATTCGAACACTCTATATACATATATATATATACGCATGAGAGAGAGAGAGAGAGAGAGAGAGAGGGAGGGAGAGGATATGCGTCTCTGCCAGTAGGAGTTCCGGTCGCGCAAACGCGAGAGCAGTAATACGTATAATTGCATAAAATTACGACGCCAGACTGGCGAATTATTATCCCTGCTGTTCGCGCGATTCCAAAACGGCCGCGCCGCGAGGGTCCCGACAGGATGATGGAAACCAGTCGAACGCACCGTTTCTAAACGTCATTTTCAACAATATGTCGCACCATTTTTCTGCTTGACAATTTTGCCCTTTAATTATGGTCATTCCGATAGTAATGATGTCTATTATTCACTAATCGATAGCTATGGTGTGCAATATGAAGTCGAATCGTTCATCACTATTGCTTGAACGTTTTTTATCTTTCGGAGATGACATTTTATCAATTTCTCCACCTCGAATTATGACAAAAGGGATAAGAACTTGGAGGAACTCCAGAATGGTTACATCCTGGAGACGAGATGGACTTTTTAAACTTGTCTTCAAGATTATGCTTATGTAGTGCATAGATCTTGTTGAGATCAGGTCCGTTATTGTTATTAAATGATCGAGTCAGTTCAGTCGCTAATGTACAGAGGTCGAAAACATGAGAATAAGCATTTCTCGAGACCCCCAAAACGGCACAACAGAAAAGTCTTGGGTCAGTTATAATCCATTTTTTATAATAATGGCGATGACATGAAAATGATAGTCATTGACAATAATTCTCTCACGATCCGATACGTCTCACGGGTCAATAAGTACGAGAATTGAAATTAACGTATGTACGAGTAGCATCGTATCTACAAATATGAGACTGACAATAGATGAACTGGCTGATGCATTTTTCGAAAGTTTATTCAGACCTCTACGTGAACGTGGCATATAGCTGCACTTGTCAAAACCATTTTCCCAATTAGACGCGCGCTCAAAATGAATATGTTGGGATTAAATTCCCAATTTCCTTTAGGAGAAATCACTATATGGAATCACGTTGTATTGACGATGCTTACATAGATGACATAACTCTCTTGTTCCGATGAGTTCATTGAAATATACACTATTACCCAAATTAGAGTTTACTCGGTTGCACGGGTGCCTCCGTATCTGATCCGTACCTGTATTTATATATATATATATAATGTCTACCATCTAGTTTTCGACAAATCAACCCGAGTTGCAGGTATTTCGCATTGACGATGGTTTCGAGTGATAACGTCGGTGAATCGTACCTATACATGAACTGAAAGGCCTTTGAAATCATTGTCCGTCGAAAATCGCTGAATCAGATGAATTCGTAGTTTGGTATGCTGACAACCATAATACAATAACTTTTCTTATATTGATATTAAAATTTTCCATTTGCTGAACGTTTGTCTATCGATATATTAATTCATCGAAATATTAAAACGAAAGAAAGAGAGAAAGAGTTTGTCAAATTTCTGATTATAGCTGTAATCTGATTTCAAAATCTGACGCGAGAAATGAGATTAAAACCAAAGTGCCGACTGTATTAATCGACTAAAGCGACTAAACTAATGACAGAATCTAAGATTATTTCAAGATTGTATCAAGAACCTGTGTAATATCGCAGACCGCAAATATCTATTCGCCATCGCTTGCAAAACAGTACTATTGAAATGTGTCGCCGGCTTCCGCGACTTCTAGGTTCCGCTGTTCCTTACGAGGAAGATCAAGATAAACCGGAAAATAGTTTGAAAAGTTTCGATACTTTCTTGTTCTCGAGAGTAAGGCGGACTTTGAAAGAATTTGTCGCCGATGAACCGGAAATTAAAGCGGACTAGCGTCCCTCGCTCGATCCGCAGATCGTCGGCGCAAAGTGGTTTTCCTCCAAAAGGCAAAGAAGATACGCAACGGCATCTGGTTTTCCCTCGCTCCGGCATGAGCGCGAGCGGTGCCGCCTCGGCGCGAAATAACTATTTTTCGCGAAAATTTCCCGTAATTGAGATTAAATTTCTTACGGGCCGCACAAGGGCGGGCTTCCGCCTTTTCGTCAGCGTGTCGCACAAGCCGGAATTCCATTTTCAGATTGCTCTCTCTCTCTCCCTCTCTCTCTCGTTACGGTTCTCTTCTCGACATCCGGTGGCGGCAACGGAACCGAAGGTGATGGTTGCTACGAATGACGGAAGAAAGGCAATTTATTTCTCCTCGGGATAGATAAGGGAAACTTGGCGCGACTGCCGCCGACTTCTCTCAAAGAGGCTGAGATTCGCTGCGAGAAAGCCGGGGCACGACACGAGATGGAGGAAGGACGACATTGCCAATTTCCCGATTGCCATCATATGCTCTGCATGGATTTTTAGGTAGCCAGATGGCCTACTGTACCGCAATTGCTAACAATTTTCCCTCTTCCACGTAGATTTGCACCGTTTTAGTGAAAGAAGAAAATGCGAGCGCATTTAGCACTTTGCGAAAGTTTTCGAATTCATCGGATGAAAGATGTTTCATGAAAACACTAAACTAAACATTCTATTAAAGCGGTTGTCTGTGTGTTTGTTTATCGGATTATTGTAAAATTTTCGAAATTCAAATCGTGCACGGGACTGTCCTATCGGTAACGGTTCCAACTTGTTGATGTTGGCATCACGATAAGAGAGCATTTACTAATGAGCAGTGGATTTTTCAATACTAACACAAGGCAATGAATGTACTTTGAACGACATCAGTAGACTGTATATAAAAACTATCATTTATAGCTAATGTTTGTTTATTAACACGATTGTTATATTTCATTCCGAACTCGGGGGAGGATAATAATTTCAGTTTATTCGGTCGTAATTTGTCACCAATTGACCAGTCAAATCGGGACAGATTTAAGAGGGGCACAACAGGTGTGACACTTTTGAAAAATCGATTGCCATTGCATTTTTCGATAGACTGCAACTTCAAGTTAAGCCAAAAATAAATCATCCGATAGACTTGAATCTTTTCGGATGTTTTTTGAAGCTGTTAAGTCGTAAAAGTTGTCTCGCGAAACTGCGGAGACGAGGAAGGTCAGAGATGCTGAGAGGTTTATGTAAATAGATAAATTCCGAGTATCTAATTCTGCTCGTCGAGTGGCGATTCGAGGTTTTTGATCCCTTTTGGGATGGGAAAAGAGAAAATAATATCGTCTGCGGCAGCGAACGGGCGGCGGGCACGCAGAAACGGATGGCACGAAACCCAGTTTCCGACCATCGACAAGTCGAACGGAAACTCGTAGGGACGCTCGATGGTTTGGTGAAATCAAGGTGCGGTCACTCGAAGCCGGAGCTAAAGATTCCGAGCGTCTAACCGTATTACGCCGCAAACGGTATTGGATTCGATTTTCGTCCCACAAGCGCTCCCCTTTTCCATTCCTCATTCTCTGCCTCCTTCTTCTTTTCCCTTCCTCTTCCACTTCTTCTGCTTCTTCTTCTGCTTCTTCTTCCTCTCCTTCTCGAGCATTTCTACGAGTTTGACGGAAACTTTACCGGTGCATGACGTATAACGCTTTTCGAAATCGACTATTCATAACATCCGACCGAGAAAGTTGTATATATGGGATTTTCCCTTAAATCGAATTTGATTCTGTAGAATGCTTTAACGTCCCTCGAATTTACTTGAGTCGAATAAATCGACGACTTTTAATTCTCACGAATATTTTATCAAGTGCAACGGCAGGTACTGACAGCCGGGTGCTTACAGGCAAATTAAATGCCTATATCTATCACTTTATTTAAATGTATTTTCAATTATTATTATTTATTAAATTACTATCCTATTGTCATTTTCGTATAGTGACCCTATTACCACGATTCATTTGAACTTAATTATAAATTTATACGGCCGAGAAAATTTAATTTGTTTAGTTATGCAAGTGAGGAGCTCGCGAAAAAATGACCCTTTCTTTCTTAATTACTGAATATATTGCTTTCAATTAATGTAAACACAAAATTGCTTAATAATTGTACTGTACAAGTATATCTGCACTTCTTCCTCTTTTTTTCATTAGATAAGATGGACAAATAGAAGAAGTATGTCTATTGTATGTCCAGGTCTTGCGTAATGTAAATTGTCAACTAGACCCAACGGACAACTCGACTTGTCTATCGTCTACGTATAATGGACATATGCGTAAATTGGTTTTCTAATGCATAAAAACTGGACGAGATCGAATCGAGATCGAGATCGAATCTAAGAATTTTAAATGTCACGAAGGTATAGTACTAAATTCAACTTTTATATACATCGCGATAAAAACCAGTGTTGTTTGCTCTTTTCAAATTTGTTATTTGAAGCGAATGTAATTTTAACTATATAAGACCGTAATAATTGTAAATAATGATCAACTGAAACCGTTTGTCAATGAGTAATTGGTTTTGAGAGCGAATGTTATAAACAATTGCTGGATTGTTGGTCGTTATTCAAAAAGAAACAGTGTTTGAATGAAGATTCGTCATTAAAAAAATGCAATAACGTTCATCCAGTTAAAAATTTACCTTAGGTTCATTATTTTTCCTCCATATTGATACAACATGCTGACGATTGAAGTATTTGTCTAACAAACGATGGCTATGGTTGAACTCTCGAAATTTCGGCATAGATGCGGGATTGTTGGTTTACATAGTAATTTCCAGAGTACGTGTAAAGTATCAATAATGTTGGATTCGGAGAGTTTTGGCAATACTTGACGCAGGGATAGGGTTTTAAAGCTCCTCTCCAATCGATAGTGGTTCAAGAATTAAAGTAGCATTTCTCTTGCCCATTAGTTCAACATCGGTAACCTTCAGCAGAGCCACGTTCTTTTATTCATTTTTATCCAATACTGAGGCGTTTCAAGAGGGAGGCCATAACCGTATGTGCTCAATGGAGTTTGAATCAAATAGGCTTCATTTTGTATTTTTATTAATATACGTATATACAAAGCGTAAGGTCCATAACTGGATGGATCGTGCATGTATGACTCCAAAGACAGTTTTTAAAATTTTCGTTTTTCGTATGACAATATTTGTTGGAACCACAGTGTAAAATTTTGTTATTGCTAGGTCTTATTGTTGCAGTAATATTTTCATTTTCTACTTTTCTTTTTTCTGAAGAGAGTAACAAAAAATAATGACGACTTGGAGAAATAATTCCAGCACGGGAAATAAGAAAAGAGAAGCTGCAGTAGCTTTCGAGCTGGAGTAGAACTAAGGGAGTGGCTGGCAGTTTACGCGAAACGTGGCGTTAAGAAGGAATTTCCTCCGGTATCCTTGCGATTAGTTCGGCGGCGCGTATATATACGCCGCTGTACCTTGTGTATCCCATAAGCGGGAATGAGAATAACAGGGGTCACCGACGCCACCCCCGCCGCCATCCCATACCACGCCATATATGACGCTGGCTGGAAAGAAAGTTCCGAGGGAGTTTAGTTTAGCACTTGAAAAGCTTCCTAAATCCAACTTGGCTCGGACTCTCGTGTATACGTAGCAACCTTCATATATACGTGTTCGTAGAATCGTGCCCTGTGGCGGGCAGCTCCACTTGCAGGTTACCGACCCGAACTTAATACCTACACTTATCACAGAACAATGATCTCGTTAGTAACTTTTCTCTGGCGAGCATTCGGGGGCTTGGCGACGGCGGTTAAAGGAGTAAACGCTTATTGGCTTTAGGAAGCCACGTCGCGCCGACGACGACTTTCCCCCGTGGGTCTACGAGGTCTACGACGTCAGCCATCGGCTTTCTTGGTACGGAAACGCCGCACATAGGGTGCCTCTTCAGTTTTCACCCCTCCCCCCAACTCCGACACCTCGCTGTTTCTTCGATGCGGCACACATTTGGGTCACGTATTTGACATGTGCGCCGCGCACGTCGAGGATATTTATTTTGCCGAACATGCGTCGGCTATATTGCACGACGAGCAATGTGTCAAAGAAAGGCGAACACCCTGACTGCCTCTTGAGAACCCTCCATCTTTTATTTATCATTAAAGGCGGCCAGCCGAGATTTTTAAAAGAACATCAGTTGGTGAATATACAGACGAAGAGATCTGATGCTGGCAAAATATGATGTTTATAAGATATAACGTAGCAGCGATTCTTCAAAAGGTCCAACTTTTTGGTGGTCAAGATATAAAGAAAGGTACTTTTCATCATGGAAATTCATGGAAATGCAATTTTTGCATAACGACATTTCCACACGTTTTACACGCAAATATTTAGACTTATATAATAAAACTATACGTTAGCAGTATAGTGTTTTTGGCACATTCGACACTTTCAGTAAGGTTTCTTCCATTGATAATTATTTGCCACAATATAATGTGTGCAAAATACCGACGTTTATACGGCTACCCCTTATTCTACTGACTTGCTTTAACTGAAACCCCACAAGAAGACAAAGAGAATAATGAAAGCCAGATTAAATATTAAGGCCTAAGATAAATATAAACAACATGTAGGTCGTATTAGGCGTCATATAAGACTACACAATGGACTCGCACTGATTGTCAATATGCTGCGCCACGACATAAAAAAATAACTGTATTCCAAACGCCTTCCTTTTTATTCTTTGTATTGTTTAAGTTGCGTTTCATTCCATGAATCTGGTTATAAAGTTGACTCAATTCCAGATTAATTCGTGTCAAGCTTTAAGAAATGGTCGTAAGGCTATGCAGAAATAAATGCTGCTTTGATAGATTAGAAAAATTGCTCGACTAGTAATTTCGCTTTTTAATCGAATTTACAAAAGAATACGTGTTTACTTACCGACATCTTGAGATCCACCCCATGTTCCAAGTTGTGCTTGCCGCGCAAGCTTGGACAGCGCGTCCACGTAAACGCACGAAGCCGCAGCAGCGCCTGTAGAATGAAAAAATCAAAGTTCATGAGCTAAATTCGATATTGATGCATTGCAGTTTGTTATTAAAAAACAAAATGGAGTTTGTATATCTGTGATGAAATACACAATAAAGGATTGATCCTTTTGGACACAAGCGGACCTCGAATTGTTAAAAATTAATTGTTATACCTATACGGAAAGGTACTATATGTAGTATATAAGGGGTTTATATAGTAAATTCGGGTATTACTATTGTAGGTGATTAATAAATACGAATCTGCCCTTAGATGTTCAAAATTGCAAATGGCGGATTAAGAATGTCGGGCGAAAATACAGAGATTTTTTTCGGGGACTCTGGTTACGGATCTCAGTACAGAACCCCAAAAATTCAAAGTGGCGAATCCAATATGGCAGACAAGAATACAAATAACTGCTCTTTTTATCGGAAATTCATGACAGATTCGTATTCCGCGGAATTCTTCAATACATAATGCTTGAAAGGGTTAAATGATACTATTATAAAAAAAGTACATATATTTGGGATTGAGTATAGGTGATTGATGGTAAATTAAAGATTTGAGGATTCGCCAGTTTCACACGGCATCTTTTTACAAGTTTTCGGAAATCCCATGCATTAGTTTACTAGACGTGGGATATGTAGCTTTAATTATCAATTAAAAAGTTTTCGACAACGACTACTGCAGCAGACTATAATATTGTATATAGGACCTAAAATTAGCGAAGACTTTCGTTCACGTCCCGCCGTAAAATGTTGTTCATTCATCGAGTAACGTCGAGTTACTGTATTCAGTCAACAACAGAGCTGCGTTCATTTCACAGCTATAGTTTGACAGCATCCAATAAGCACGCCCTATAGAGTTCGACGGCCAAGAGTTAGAAACCTATTCTCTCGCGTTTTAACAGTCTCTAATTCGAGGCAAAAGAGACCACATCGTTAATTCGGGATACGAATGTATCATAAATCGTAGTATTATTTTACGTGCCTAGAGTGCAAAATGGTATTTTGCGCCCGCATGTAATTTTTCGTCATAGCCGGCGCACATTCGATTATTAAATGGTTCCCAACTAATCGTATTAAAGAATCTTATTAAACTTGTTCTTTTACTCAGTCTACATTAACATCGTTTTTGCGTTCTGTTTTTAATAAGACAGTTTCATTTTTTTTTATTCTTCATATCTTTGAACTTAATTTAAACACTTTACATAAAAATGGCGGTTTTCTTTTCAACGGTTATAATAAAAATTTTCCAATCGCAATATGCTTACTCATTACAATATTTATTCGTTTCTCCTTTGGCTTCTTTTATTATCGACTGTTTTTGCCACTCGTCTGAAATTTATCTGACAGCAACGGCCTTTTCACGAACCGCCCTTAATCTCTGTGGGATACCTTCCTTTCTTTCTTTCTTCCGTTTGGTTCAACTTCTATAATTCCGCAGTTTTATCACGAAAATGAATTTTCCGATATCTGCCAGCTATCAACTCCCAAAGACCGGGATTAATATTTCGATCCTGCATTCGGACTCTACATACATTCATACGAACATGTGTCCATTCTTGCGTCTGCCGAATGAAAATATTATGCAGCAACTGATCCAAGTCTGTAGGGACTTTGGATTTTCTAAAAAATGGAGTTCCTCATTCCTGGGCAAGGATTATTATTATCGAATGCAATAAACTTTTTATATTTTACGTGCGCGAGTTACTGAAAAATCATTAAAAGATCAATGAGCATTCAGTTACAGTCTCTTGCATGTCATCAATGATGGGGGAAATTTATGGTAGAAAATGAAGACTGAATAAAGCCTGGATTTGCAGAACGTCAAGGCTGATGCACTCGACGGTTATTTCAAAAGTAAAAGCAGCTACTCGATGAAAGGATATATCGCGCGTGCAAAAAATGGATGGGATGTGCTTTGCCGTCAAGATAGAAGGCGAAACGCGACGGCAAGGGGCTGCTGAAGAGCGCGGCAAGCCGGGGAAAGAGAGGGCGGGAATAGGGTCTACGTCGGCGGAAAATTACCGATGTAAACCGCGTTTTCCCCATGCCTCCGGGCACACCAGGCGAATATGGAGGCCGACGAGTCGTCGTAACGCGCACCGACCGCGCGGAGGAGGAAATCACAAACCGACCGGGAGGCGTGCAATTCCCTATATTCCCTGGGAACGACGAGTTACGAGGCTCGAGCAAGGGTTGTAGCTCGTAAACAGCACGGAAAAGCTATCGCGAGGCTAAGCCAGCCGTCCACTTAACAAATTGAACTCGGACAATTACGAGGAAATCGTTCCGATTTTATGGCCGTATAAAAGAAGGCCGCTACTCCTTCTTAAACATTGTTCTTAGATTTACGCTTTCTTTGCAAGCAGAATGCTAAACGTAACGCGGAAGGCATCGATTATGCACATTATTAAAGTATTCATTTTAAATGTGTCATCCGTCAATGTCACGGATTTTTCAGTGATTCGGAGAAGAAATAAATAAAAAGTGACGACACGACATTCGTCCAATGAAACTGCTTAAAATTGGATTCGAAATCAAAGCAGCCGATCGAGACTGAAGAGAGGCCCGGATAAATTAACGTGGATTAATCGCAGGTCCCGCCTTCGCCCGCCATTAGTTGGTGTTTTCCCTCGAGGGGGTGCGAACGATTTCAAAAGAGTGGGCGATAGAGGAGCAGCCCCGAGCAGCAGCAGCAGCAGTAGCAGAGGAGTATACTGCCTTGTATCCCATTAATTTGTCCCCTCCCGAAAATCGGCGTAGCTTGGAGGAAAAAGGGCAACGTATTAGAGAATGCACCAGCTCTGAATATCAATGGTTGGTAAAAGTGCTCTGGGATAATAAGGACTCTTTCCAAGTCGGTATCTCGCAGGCTCTTCGGGCTAAAAGCTTTGCGCGAGTTACTCGATATTCCAAAGCCCAAACTAATCCAGTCACGCATCCGTTACGTGAGTCCTCGTTCTTCCGATCAAAGTTTAAAGCTGAGAACGGCGCCGCGCTTCCATAGACTTGCGACGCGATAAAGGTGATGGCAACCGCGTAAAGAGTCTCAACTACGTGTCACTATGGATTTTGCGACGCTTTTTGCTTCTCTCGCCCGGCGGGTGATTTTGAACCAAGCGTCTCCTATTTCCATTTCACCGACGACCGAGTAACGCAGCCTCGCGCGCGTGCTCGCGGTGTTAATTGCTAGCATCGCTCTTTCACGGTGAATTACATCACCGCACCACCCGCGCTTTATTTCTTCCTAGCGTCATCGGACGAGGGGACAGGCGCCCTCGGGAAATCCAATTGCCTTCGTGACGATCGCTGCTCAGGCGTCTAAGCGTCGCCTCGGCCGATTCCGAGTTTAATAATTAACAATATTTCGCTCCCTACGACAGTTTCCTTGATTTCCCGAATTAACCGTTTTCCATCATCACATTCCGTGCACGCAGACGTTTTGTCGTATTACGAGAGTCCTTATTAACCGACGATCAAATGGCAACTGACATTGCGGAACGAATGTTAGACTAGCGAGTGTGGAAACTTAATAGGTTAATAGCAATCTCAGAGTGAAGTGCATCCACTTAAATTAATTAATATTAATGTTGTTATTCTTGAAAGATGTAACGAAAAGAATAGATTTCACGTCAACTCGACTAATAATAAATGAAAGACGAGGTGATTTTTAGGAAGTGAATTTCAATGGCGACGTTTCGCAAAATCTATTTCACGGATGAAATACTTGAGGTTACACAGATAAGAAAGTGTGTGCGTAAAGTAGATGTTGCCGATGAAAGAGGGAGAGAATGTAGTACGTCTTGAAATTCCACCACATGTAATTCTCACTCTGTGTTGCGTGCTCGAAGGAATGTACACGCACGTTCCTTCATCCCTTCGTTCCATCGTTCTCAACATCCAATGCGACTCGGGGAGACGAGATTTCACTATATAGGGGCATAAGTAACTCACCCCCTTCGACGACGATTTTTCCCGACATTTATTTCTCCATATATGCGCCTGGTGTTCCGGCGTTAAGACGCAACCGCGACGTTCCCCCTACAATGATGACGACGAGTGCTTCTTTTAAAGTCGAATCGAGTCGACTTGACTCGGTGACTAGTCGTTTAATATTCACCGCATTGAAATATAGAAAAGTAAAAGTATGCAGCGCCCTCGCTTCCCGATAGTACATACGAAGCCAAGTGCGAATATTTGGAAAAGTCGCGTTTACCCGAGTAAATAACGCGCTCTCCTCAATGTATTTAAAGAACCTTCAAAGTCTTACATCATTTAAACTTGAGGTGCGCGTATACTTTCGAAGGGATCATAAATAACTTTGTAGTCGCTACACTTCGAAAGAAATTCAATGCTATATCGCAGACTGTAAATCTGCACTTCGTCTAAAAAAGGAATCGGATAAGATTGACGCAAACGGACTTTAAAACGATCTTTTAAGAAGTAACGAGCGAAACGAAACGTAAAATGAATGCTTTTCAATGAACCACCAGCTTTTTCGATAATGACAGTAAAATAATTATGTAAATAATATGTTCACATTTTAGATTCTAACGGTATACCTTAAAAAAAAATGACATGTCATTTGCATACTTTCCACTACAATGATTTTTAATTTTAATGTAATTTGGACATGCTTATATATAGGTAGACCCTTAATACATATTCATAGGGCCAATCGCATGCCTCGGAATCGTAGGACTCGGGTGAGCCACACAGCTATGACTAGACAAAGGATCTCATTCTCCTTTGATTTGGAAATTGTAATATAGTATGAAAAGAGAGAGAGAGAGAGAGAGATCGCCAGAGTAAAATCAGTTCGAAGAAGCGTTGACGTAGCAATTAAACTCTGCTCGCTTTATGAGAAACGCCCAGTTATTAATAAAGCTGCATAAACCGCTTCGAAGCGCTCACTTTAATACCCATCACGATAAATCCTATAAACCACGCACGAAGACATTGCGGCCTTTATTGCCTTTCGGCGCGGCGGCGGTGATAGCGGCCAAATAAAAAATAGCACACGAAGCGCGCGTGCGAGAAAAAGCCAATATTCTTTCCCCGACTCCGTGACGACAACATCTGCGTTCATTATACGGGGCAACATTATTGACAAAAGTTTAGAAACGAGAAGAAGAATTTCATCCGGGTACGGCCATCGGGGCCACGTGGTGTTCGACGCTAATACGCTATAACCAGATTTCGCCGATAATTGAAAATTAAGCTCCCTTTCGCACACACAGTGAAATGTTATTCCGAAATGAATCGATTTCGAATTAATTCGATAAAATATAATTGATCACTCGTATACGACTCGTTTGAATAAGAATAATTGTTCGGTATAAGTACACTTTTCTATCGATTAACGCACTTAATTGCCGCATGTAGTAGGTTTTCGAGGCGATATACGCCGCGGATGCGATGACATTCCTCGCATGCGGTGACGACGTTGGTATTGGCTTGTTAGCGAATGCGTTCGCCTCTGACAAAGATCATTTGGCATCTTAGGGGTAAAGCGGAACTTGGCTAAATATGCAGCGAAGCGAGGCAAGAGGAGGCGAGAGGAAATGAGGCATTTTGTCGCTACCGCGAGAATGCGAAAGGGGGATCATATATTAATTCTGCGTACTAGTTCAGTAGGGAGGTAATTAGGGCTATGCGAGGGCTACGCGAGGCTGGCGCGGCTAAGAACGCACGACCGGAGGGAAGAACCCTATCAAGGGAAATTCGAACACGTTAAGCCGATGAATTAATTCCAGTTCTCGGTGACTTGGGATCGTTACGCGAGTTACATGAGAAACTTGCAGACGACAAAGTGCTCCTACACATTTTACACTTGTTTAACCTGGATCATTACTAAAATCATCACGTGGTAGTAGTACCAATAGTACGATAATAATATTGTTACGATATTCATCAATTCGAGATGAAATAACCATGGTTAAAATTCGATATTCTGAACTTTGTTACCAAATGTTTCGGGTCACTGAAATATCAAAACTTCTACTGGCCCTGATGACACAAACTGGCTCTCAGGATCAGAATGAGGGTCGAACCACGCTAAACTGAACATCAGTTACCAAGCGAACTGAACCGTTCTAAATGTGGAGTGAACTCGGGAACTTGGAAAATTGGACGTCAGATTATTTTAAAGTCAATCCAGATTTAATTTCAGATATAATTTCATTTAATTCAAATGCGATACCGCCAAAAGTGACCAGCTTCGAAAAAGAGTTCTAACGATTTCGATTTTGCCAGATCAATCGACACGAGACTGAAAATAGGAGAAAAGTTTTGCACCGACGAGGAAATAAATGCTTTCAGGCTGGTCGGGACGACGGAAGATAGTAGAGCTTCTTAATCGCCCGCATAAGCACGTTTTCGCACCTGCTAACGAGTCGTTCTCGTTTCTACACTTCTGTACCTGACTTATTTTAATCGACTATTTCGTCTTTTAAACAGGCTCGTCACGCGAGTATAATCTGCCTCGTATTAATCGCATTACCAGCCAAGAGGAGTAATGAAACAAGAAAGCTTTACTTGATTTGACGGTAAATATGCCAATAATTTCGCCACCTCCAAACGTGACGATTCACCGTCGAAAAGATGAAAGTTCTTTCCGGAAAGTTGCGATAATTGCGATAAATGGAGGGAGCCGATTAAATTAACGGAACTTGGAGATAAACTCTCCGCGATCAGTCGAAGAGAAGAGACCATTGTTATACCCGCGCGTTGGGTTTATTCTCGCGCGGTTGCAGCTCGTCGGCACCTTTATAAAACGCAAACACGTTTTTCTTACGTTTTTAAAACTTTTCGTTTCACCGCTGCCGGAGAATAACGATTCCCTACTATTAAGAAAAAAACCAGGGGCGCGACTTGAATTTTTATCAAAGCTTTCCTCGGCATCTCAGGACTAAGACACAGAGATTCCGAGTAAAATTTAAATTTAGATTGTCGGATTTTCAGGTGATTTTTTATGTGCCGGCTCTTGAATTTTTAGTCACAATAAAATTTCTGAAGTATTATTAAGATCTTTGCCATCGTCATTCTTCGAAACATTATTAACAATTTTGCACGACGAAGCAACGATCAACGTCAAGTTATAAGTAAACCGGAAATATAAGAAAGTTAATGCGTAATTAATCAATGAATTAAATACTTTTAACTTTCTTTTTTCAGGAACAAACGACTTGAGTAGAAAAGTAGCGAGCCAATTGAGAGAGCTTGATGGGTAGGGTGAAACGACCGAAAAATGAAGAAGATAAAGTTAACCAACTGTAAAATTATTCAAAAACAAACAGGAAAAATCCTCGTTAATCTTCTACTCCCGTCTTTTTCTTCGCCTTTCGGCAATACTTTCTGTTGCATAAACAATAAAATTTCCTGACCGGCAGCGAGGAGAGTAAAAGAAGGCGAGTGAAGGAAGAAGGATGAGGGAAGCTCCCCCGTGAATTTGTCTGAAATAAACATTCCTCGAATGAGCATCAGGTGAGGATGGTCGGGGTCTGTAGTAACGGAGAGATCAAGAGAAAGAGAGACACCAAGAGTGGCAAGTGCGAAAAGATACAGAAAAGGCTGCGAAGGCATTCTGTGCCGTGACGCTCGGTGGTCGGAACGATAAATAATATGGGGCAGCTCTGCATGGGTAGTAGCGTTCAAGAGTGCCATAATTTACGTTGGAAGCGTTTCTCACCAAGTGCTCGTTCGTGTGTACGACTAACGCGTACGAATGGAGCATAAATTTACTGTTGCATGCTGTACTGCGACTCCCTCGGCCCGGTCTGCACGTGGAGGGGATGGAGTCGGAACATTTAGAACGGCGTGAAAACGCAATCGCCGGAATAAGAGGGACAAAGAGACAAGAAAAACAAACACAGGCGAGTGAAATCGGGGGTGGTGGAGCGACTGAGAGGAAGGGAAGGTCGTAGGAATACAGCCGAAAGTTTTCTGAATGAAAATTATTCGATATGTACTTAAAGACGAAGGAATAACAGTGCGGCAAGTCGTGATGGTCGGGCTGCCTCTGCACGTGGGGTCGATGGACGATAACATTGCTTAAAGCCATAAGGACTTGGTATTCCTAGCGAGACGGTGGCGATTATTCCGGATTCGTGTTTACTTTCTGGTCGTACGGTATTTTCGCCGATTCTTAAATTTCAACGACAAATATTGGTTGGGAGGAAGTTTAAATAATTACTTCCCTGTAAACTTGCTAATCATGATGAGGTGGGTCTATCGGTGTAAATATCTCGTAAATTGAAAACTTTTGCATGTTCTTCGCACCTTTTCCCTTAATTATACCTAATATTTCTCGGGACTGCTGCAACGAGACTCGACTGTACAGTCCAGACTACCGACGATTTTTAAGATCGTAGGACATGGACGTTTCGAAGGCGTCAATAAGAGGGGAAAAAAGACGAAAACAGCAAGCATTAACTCAACATTAAGTCACGAGAGCGCGACGCAAATCGATGATGGCGACCAGTATTTTACTGCATTCCGCGGTATTGTTAATGCATTTTCTTCTTTATTGGCTGCTCTCTTTTGCCGGACATTTTTACGATTAAACCGCAGGTATTGCCAATATTTATCGAGGCAAAGAGAAAGTAATATCGAATGAAACAAAAGAAAGGATCTACTTTTATGAGGTTTACAATAAAAAAAGGAGATTCCAGCATTAGTACTGAATATTATCTTTGGCATATTCCAGGTCGGATTCTTCGCTCGCGACAAGATTCGAGGCTTACGGGGATGTTTTGGAATTCAGCCAGTAGTATTTATTGAGGACAGCTTACATATATGTACCGCTGTTGGGATTTTAGGGTTATTCGTAAATCTGGTTGAAAAAAAATATGTACATAAATTCTCCCGCGTATACTTTGGTGAACACAAGTATTATATATGTTGGTTCAATTTACGAATTTAATCGTTAAAAACCAAAGTAATCTACTATAATGCAAATTCATCACTCATGATATGAGTGGGAGTTTTCGAAGAACAAACGTATCTACCACCCTCTTATAACTCGGTATGCTTGTAATGTCAATCAGTAGTAACCGCGCGTACGGTAAGGCGCTCAAATACTATACGTATTCCGTATTCTCTATACAGTCGAGTATATATGTTCCCGGCCGCTCTAAGGATCTTGCAATTCAGGTGTCTCCGGCTAGATACCCGCGACATCTCCGACAACGAGACCGGTATTAACGCAAATAACGATAAATTCCAAGTAACAGCAGTAACAGTCGTAGTAGCAGCAGTAGCAGTAGCAGTAGTAGTAGCATAGCGCCACCTCCCCTTCGTTACGGCGGGAGAAATGTGCGCCCAAGCCGGATAATAACGCTCCACAATGGCGTCAAGTGAAAGAAGAACTCGAGCGAGGAAAGGGTGTCGGAGGCAGGGAAATGGGGAATTTGCGAGATCCCGTTTTTCCTTTTCTTCATGTTGCCGTTCCTCGTTCTTGCCCCGAGTAGCTGGCTAGTCGAACCATGAAATTAGGAGACTGCAGAAAACCTTTTAGACGTCGACTTTAAACGCTTCCGAAGGTGAGCGCTGTTCCTAATGCGAAATACCGATGTATTTTCTTTAATACTGACGGGGCTCATCCGTCGGAGTAATTCCCCTCATCTTTACCACGCTTTACTCCCTATCGGTCAATTTTCTCCAACCAAAATGCTCTCTCTCTCTCTTGTAATTTTCAGATTAGCGACGAAACCGAGCTTTATTAACGTACGAGACGAGAAACGATTTATTTCAAAATTGGCGAATTTTACAGGTCAGCGCTCAATTGTCTGATCATATCCTTTCTTTACTCCTTATAGTTTTTACGCTACTTCTTCGTATTTGGTAAACCTTGTATAACTATGTATTATATTACGTAAACAATGACTTGTGAACTTTGTCCTATTTCGTGTGATTTTGTGGGATTTTGGGTCTCTTCATTCGAACTACATCCCCTTCAAACTGATACATATAATATGGAAAGGGCTAATAGTCTGCTATCTCTGATAAAATGTTTAATACTGGATCATAAATAGGAATCGAAAAGAAACGAGCATTTACGAATAATTCCAAACCCGAGTTTAAATTTAAAATTTGCCTAACATGACATTTAATTGCAGATTCCTATAATGAGAAGAAGGAGTCTCCAATCGTCCCACATTCTTCGACAAACATATAACATAACTCATCATAGGTAGGACTCTATATTATATGTATATATATCAATGGTTAAAATGCATCAAATTGAATTGCAGAATATTCATATTACACGTGCAAACGAGTGAGAATTTAAGAATAGTGTTATTAAAGCTATGCACATATTCCTTACATTGTACGCGTCAAGTATTGTTTTCGACCTTATCCCAAGCCTACTGTTGTACTCGAGTAGCGGAACTGTTCATTTGAATAAATAAAGCAATTCGTTAGAAGCTCGAAGTTTAACTTCAATTACGTGCGAATGTCACGTAACAAGACGGAAATTTGATCGTGCAATGCGTTTAATTATGCAAACATCTCGAGTGGTGCAATTCGTCTTCTCGCGCTCCACCTCTCGACTACACGTATACATATATATACATATATACATATATAGGAAGAGTCCTGTTGTAGGCGTTGCGGTTGATCGCGCGGTGACGACCTACTACCATCGTACGTCTCCCGGTCTCGTACAAACGTTCAACGGGACCCAAATTGCCATTACCACCTTCTCCTTCTTTCTCTTTCCATTTCCCTTCGCGATAACGTTCCTTTTATTCGTATCGCGTTCGTATCTCTGGAGCGGCACGATCTTCAACTTGGTCATTCATCTCAGGACGAAGAAAGGGGCGAACGACTGTCCTTCTTTTGCATGATGTATCATATATTGTATTATATTCGCAATTCAGATGTCTCGTATAGAATCGAAATTTCTCTTTGTTGCACCATTAAATTTGATACGCAACGATTTCGAAACAATTTTTTCCCGGCATGAAAATTTGCTCTTTAGTGCTGGAAATCCCAGCAGACAGCTGCCATTTTCAGTGAAATTGTGGCTGTGCTATCGCACGGGCCTTCGCCACCAGATGTGAAAACCTTCTTTTTTCTTCAATGTAGCCAAATTGTACTCATTGATCTGATCTTGACGAAATTTCATGAAGACCTTACGATAAAAGTCCATCTATTGGATTAACTCCTTATATAACTAAAATTTTTCAATTTCTTCCCAGGTCGTTGAGATGAGCAAAGTTTGTATACCAACTACAAGCGTATAACATCGGCTTCCCAGTCTTTGGATATACGTGTGTAATACGAATTTATATATTGGAGTTTATAGATTTTAGCGTCAGTGAGCGGCTCTTTATCAAGGCTCCTTTCTCACGTTTCGATGGAAGTGTCTCGCGTTTCTCCGGTGTGATATCCAACGAGACTTTTAACCCGCTAAAGGAAGATTCACTCCAGTCCCGTGTTATCAGATACGCCGCTCGTATTTCAGGCGACGCATGAAAAGGCTCGAGCCATTCGTTTTAACGTCGCGCCATTCTTCTTCCTCTGCCTCTTCCTATTTGTCCTTCTTTTGGCTTGTTCCTTAAATATATTATGTCACGCTGACTATGAGACGCCCCGAGCACTTTTCTTCGCGAGTACTGCCTCGTATTCGACAGAGGAGGCCCCCGCCTCCCCCTTGCCTATTTATAAACCCTTTAACTCGCAAATCGACGTATCGATTTACTTTACGTTCCTAAATGGTACGTCGTTTTTCTCATCTTTCTTCGATTTTGAAAGTCGTTTACCTTATATGCCCACGTGAAAAAAGAAAAATTGAATTTTATAGGAGCATAGAACTTCAAATTCAAAGTTGAAGTAAATCTGTTTTATCGTAATCCAGCAGGATAAGCGGATAATGCGCAACATTTTTCCTTCGTTCCAGTCTCATAGAGTTCCAAATAAAAGGAAATATAGAGGGAAAGGGAGAAAGAGAAATTAGGAAATTCCGGTCGGTAGGCAGCGGTTGTTCCCATACCGTCCCGTCAATAATTCAGGCGTCCCAATTACCATTCGGGCATCCCAGAGCGTACTAAAAAGCTGCGGGCAGGCAGGGGCTTGCGACGCCGCCAAAACGGAGGCCAGCCGTTCCCGCGTGTTCGTGGAGAGACACACGGGGGGATGTTTTCGCAGCCGGCTATATAGCAGAACGGACCCATAGCGAATATTTCGCGGCAAAATGTCCGCAGCACTTGAATTAGCATTTCAACGCGCTGGGTCTGGGAGGCACGTAGCGGAAGGACAACAAGCATCAGAGCAAGGTCATCTCGACGTAACGTGCTGGTTCGTTCGGCGAGTAGGAAAAACTTTCTTAATTCCACAAAGTCAGGGGCTAAACGACAAAAAATGCTCGGCTTTGAATATTTGAACCGCAATATTGCGCGGCCAATAAAAATTTTAATAAAGCCCCACCCAGCCACATTAAAAATGACATCGGAACATTTACAACGATACGGTAAAAGGGGTTGAACGAACCCGAATCGGACTAATACGTACAAGCTGCGCACCAGGTCGGGGAAGTAAAGGAACATTTTAATAAAGTGAATGTCAAAAATGGAATGATAAATGAATGTGATTGGGAAAAATGTCAAGTTTACACATTTCATTTCGTTGCATTAAATAAGACTGATCAGCAAAAAAAATTATTCGATTAAAAATGAGTGAAATCAAGACTTTACATAATCATGCTCTGAACAAAAAACTGTGAAGTTCATTTCAGAGGAGAAACATCTTCAAGGTGTCTTGACCTCATCCATATAATTTTCACAAGTCACTAAGGTTTAACGGTAATAGAGAGGTGTAAAAATTTTAACAAATCGACCTCAAGGTTAGATAGAAAATGTAGTCGTTCAGCGCAGAAATTCTCGTAAAAGAATCATCCCGAAAAAAAAGTCACGACTAAGAGAATCCGACGGAGCAGTCGAGAAGAAACCGTTTAATGAGGGTCATCTTTCATCGCCTCCAGAAATGCATATGCGTGCAATGAATGGAACTTTCGACCATCTTTCTCGTTTCTGGACCCAATGTCAATTGCCAATTTCCGCGTCCTTCTTCGTCCCCGGCAGCCTTTGTCTTTTTTTATCTCTTTTCCAATGTCTACTGCGTTCTGCCGAGTTTTCTTTCGCGCTGCACCCTACCTATATAGGCTTTTTCGCCGCATTAGCCCTTCGACTCGTTTGTCAAAGTTTGCCGATCATTTAACGCTCGTACGCATCGTCTGCTCCAAGTGCTCCGCCAGCTGGTCTTTTATACACATATACATTCGTACATATCGACTGAGCCATGGACGAGTGAACGAAGCGCACCGAGAGTATAAAAATTAAACGTAGAATTGTCGAAACGTTTTTTTTTACTCTATCAGCAATGGGAATGCAAGAAGAATTTGCTTTCTCCAATAAAGTTCGTTTACGCGATGCTGCATCGACGAAACGACTACATGAAACATGCATATACAGTATACTGAATATTGCCAATTCAAGATTCGAGTATGTTCAATTAAACGCTAAAAAGTTTTCGTAAAAGTGGACAAAAGTAGAAAAATAAACTACGAACGTTTAGGTCTGGATTTTTACAAGAGCAGAAATGTACCCAAAAATGTCGAGAAAAATTCTGTTTGAAAAGTCCTTCAGTAAGTTTTGGATAACATTCAGATGTTTCATTTTCCAATAATAATAATTATTTCGTCATGTGTAGATAAAATAACTTTGTCGGTCATTAAAAGAAATTGGACGATTTTCTAACAAAAGGGTAAAATATGATATTCGTCAAATGAGAGCGGTGTCAAGGAAGAGCTCGCTCGTCAGTCATTGATTGGCGAAGAGTGACAATCAAAGCAATTAACTTGGTTTGAGTATAGTACGTCAAAGCCCGATGATCCTCCCAGATTCGTTAAGAGCCGCCACCGTATCCACCTAAAAGGAGTACTTAGTTCGATCCCGCAACTCGAGGACGCCTCCTCCACTCAACAAGACTATGATGAGAACTGCTAAAACGAATTGTGCATGCCCTTAAAGCGCGCCGGCATACTATAATGCTACATTCGTGTTTATTTTTCAAAACTTTGTATCTTTGTAATGCCCACTTCCTTACACACGGATACCTAAAACTGATAAATTTTAAAACAAGAGAGTGACAATTTTGGAGAAATGAGGCGAGATTAATGTTGAAAAATAAAAAAAAGGAAAATCATGAAATACACAATTTAACAAAATTATGGAATTATTCAAAATACAAACTGTTTTTAAATGTTTACTGGCTTAAAATAATACAAGACAATGAAAAATAAAAGCGTAATATTAAAACAAAAAAAAAAAACTCTACTTCACGATGGGGATATTAAAAGGGTCGATACTTTGTCCAAATTGAATGTTTTATTGCGCAATTAAATGATAAAGTGAGTGTTTAGAATCCTCATATTTTTTAAATTTATTCCTGAAATAAATTTTCCTCGCGTCTTTTCATTCCGCATAATTCAAAGGATTTAGCTACCCTGCGGTTCTTTCTCTTCAAGTCCTCATCCTTCACTTAAGCACTAATGGATCTTGGAAGCAAATGTAAGCGAACTTGGGTGTAAATGAAGAAAAAAAACCAAATTTTTATTTTTGTTTAACAAGCCTGCTTTTCTCCTTTCGTGCGTTTCTCGAGGCAATAAAAATGAAAGCACATCATATTAACCTGAATTTACGCAGCTTAAACCAATGCAATGCAGTCATTTGAGCCCATTAAGTTTTATTTTCGATACTAGGGAAATTATACTATTGCACTTGAAACGCAATAAACTTCTGACTTGTAGAATGTCGAAACATAAATTCGCTTGCTGCTGGAGTTAGCGAGACGACTCGTGACATTTTCCCAACGTAACCATCAGCTAATGGTGGATTTCTCTTCAAGTATTTGAGATCAGCATGTACTATTGTTGTGATTAAGCGTATCGGATTTGGCACACGTAGCCGGAAGGTCCATGACACCGATGACAGCAAAGTCGAACTTCTTCAATGGATTCAATATCCGAAACAGTTAGGTAATTCAAGCTGTAACCTCAATTTGCGTCGCTCCCAGGTTCCGAATTCTTTTCAAACAATCTGTCATTATATTTATCAAGTATTTCACGAATATGCAACAATGAAGTGAAATTACAACTCCTTAAACTATCTTCGTTTTGCCGACTCGGTATCAGTATCATTCATCGTTAAATGCGACTTTCATTAAAAAAACAGGAAAGAATATAAAATATACATTATACATTATGACTATCTTCAATGTTGTATATTTGATGCAGACAGTTTACTTTATTACATAAAATTTCTTTCAGCCCTTTATCGATATTTGGCTCTCGGGTACTTTTGCTGCGATAAGCGTAAGCATAAAAATAAAAGTAAAAGTAAATTTCAATAAGCGAACATGGGTCTCTAAATGGAACGGAAAATTGGATAAACCAATATCTGACATATATCAAAAGAGTACATTAAAATCCTCCCTTTACTTAGCTCTGGTTGTTCTCCCCCCATCTGCCCTTTTCACTTTCATGCTTTCTTTTTCTTTCTCTCTCCTTCGTACTGTTTCGTTTCTATAATATCGAAGGATACGTGCACGTGTATACACTGGGCACGATATATTTTATGCAAATAAGCACATTAAGATATTAAAATTTAAATTTGCGATTTAATAAATTAATGTAATGATGGAGGTTTAATGTGATTTGTGCTGTATTTTATCATATTGAACTTCCAATTCCTACGACCTACCCGGTATATTTGCGTTGCTCATAATTGTTACGATATACCTTCCCGCAAATTGCCATTGCTTTATCGTTATTATTATTATTATTATTATAACGCATCTCGTTATTGAAACGGCGGCGGCCCCCGGATCTTGCCGGGTCAACGAAACGAGCAATCCCGAGGAGGCTTATAACGAGTTAACGACGCCTGGACTAGGGAGATTGTGACAATAGGAAACGGGGAATAGCCGCGCTGTGCCATGCCATGTCGTGAGGATCTCAAAAAACGCTTCTTGTATACAGCGTATCGATCGCCTTATGCAGCAAACCTCCTCGAGAAGTCTCGAGAGTCGGATCGAGTGAAGCCGTCGAGTACCAATAGCGCCTTGGACTCGACAATCGTAAAATCATAAATGCCTTCGGTGTCGACTCGATAAAAAAATGGAAGACGACGGCATCTTATCTGTGCCGAGGACTCGAATAAAATTGTTTTCCTCCACCAGGAATATTGCCGCCGTCAAATTGCGATATATTTATTGGGAGTCGAGTTCATTTCGAAAATTGATATGCACGCAGGTATACGAAATTAAATGAAATACAAATATATGACTTGTAATCGTTGACATTTCATCGCTGCTCCTCTTCTCGAATGGAAAAATTGATCGGTATGAAGATTCAAGTTTCAAAATTCAGCATGTCATCATCTCGATTGATCGGCGCGCGGTGCAGCGATAAATGGCGTACCTCTCAAGAGAGCTTGATCCTGAAAAATGCCGCAACTCCATTACAGAATAGTCTCGAGGAGAATAGTCGAAGAATTATTACGGATATTATCCTAGGTACCTACTCCTTGACTGGCGCGGTGAAATTATGCTCAAGTCTAACCAGCTAGCAGCAGAATTCCAACGGCGCAACTCGACGCTCGCCAGCCGGTCTTCCCCCGTAGCGAACCGACACCGAGAGGTGATAATTACAAAAAACGCAGTAAAAAAGGAAGGAACTCTGCGCATAAGTAACGGGAGAGGCGGACTACTTCAGACGAGTCAAGAAACGGGCAAGATTGCAGTTCGGAAGGTTGTAATTACTAGTCTCGCGCGTTGCCCGTAATCTGCTGCCGCACTGGTTTTCATACCTCACTCAGCACGGATAAAAATCATTTACGTGCTTCTGAATTTCGAGAGATTTCGGCTTTTACTCCCAGCCACCCGGCATCTGCTTCTTCTTCCTTCACTATACCGTAGTTGGGAGACGGTAACCGGAATGCAATTCCCACTCGAGTGTGTGCTACTAATTATATCGTTTTCGCGTTCGTATCGAAATCGTCCGACGTCGACTTTGAGACGGTCTTAAATACGAGACAACGTAGGAAGAATTTAGCGTTGTTATATAATTGTTTGGAATATCGATACAACTGCACACAATAATCTGATCAAGTTGCTGAAAACCGGAAATCAATGGACATAGTTGACAAACCTGTGATAACTTCGTCGTAAGAGCAATCGATTGTTAAATAATAACTTAATAATAAAAATCCATTACTGGGATTGCCAAAACTAGACAACTTATCTTCTATCCACAGTGCGTATTCCTTAGATGTACGTAGGGTCCATAGGTCTTTCGATTCTACGCAGGCGCAATAAGACTGGTCCACAGTTACCGAATGCCGTCACGTTTCCGAACATTGCCGGCAAATAGGGATAGTTCTCGCCGACAACAGCTTGTCGCATGAATGCTGATCGCCCACCCTTTTCCATATCAAACAAACAAAAAAGTCGACAAGTACTTCAGCATCAGCCGCCATTTATCCCTCCTTGTACGATTAAAAATATTCAAATTTCTTAATTGCTCTTTTATCGAGCAAGTTTTATGCAGTTTCCTACACCATAACGATTAAGTGCAGTTTAACGAAGTTGATTCGGGGTGGTTCTGAAAGGCAAGAGGTTGAATGGGACGAGGTAAAAGAAGTTATTTAAAAATTAAAAACCTTTCATTTCGAAGAGAATATTCGATGATAGCAGAGTTAGCGGTCATTTGGGTATTCCGACAAGAAAAAAAAAAAGAAAAAAACAAGAAACTGTTTGAAAGTAACGTGTGACAAAGTCACAGGGGAAGAATAAAAGAGAACTCCTATAGCGCGCCATTTTCAAATTTATGAAAATGTTTACCGACTTTTCCTTTGTCTCGTTGGAAACTCGAGCGTGTCTCCGTGTCTCCGGATTTGTAACTAATGAGCCCTTGTATCTAACTCCGAGCGAGTTTAATTTTTCGCTCAAAGCTTTCTACATTACATTAATATAGCGCAGAAAAATCACACGTTATGTACTTTTGATTTTGTCAAGTAACGTTTAGGCGTCGCTGTAAACCAGCGAATATACAAGAGGCGAATTCTAATTAATGAACCAGTGGCGCGCGTGCGAGAGGAGTTTTCACTCGCGACGCCCCTTTGTAATAAATCGAGCCGCCTTTCCACCGTAAATTCACTCGCCATCGTAATCCATTATGATTTTAATATTGTTATTGGCATTTTGCGCGATCGCGAACGATCTTTAAATGTGAGTTACGACTCGCACGAGGTACGGCGACATTCCTATGTCTCTTGGAATAAACGCCACCCTTAACTGCGGCGCAGTCAGTGGCGGAGGTACCGACGATTGCCCTCCCCGATTACCGTTCGAGCTCGGTCGTTTACATTTAGGAAACCATCAACGCTTAATCGCATTCCTAAACGCCTGCGGGAGATTGCTATACAGCCTCATTACCCGCACCCTGGACCCGAGCTAGTCGCGCAGAATGCGGATGAAAAGGAAATCTTTTTGCATTTCTAGGTGGATTCGCCGTATCCTATTACCGTTAATCTTATCCAAATAAAACGTAATTGAGCATCGTATCACTCGACGATCAAACGCTGATCCCCGTGATCTTTCGTGCCGTAAAGCATTCGTGAAATCCTTCCTTCTCGGCGACTCGTATATCCCACAACTGCTACGTCAGGATGTACGATTTTATCCAAGCCGTCGAATAGCCATCCAGTCACCTCTTCTAATGACGTAAAAGATTGACTCGTTATCTCGCGTTATACGTGCAACGATGGAAGAAAAGGTAAAAATACTACGTATACATCATGAATATACAGTATGAAGAAAAATTTGTTTCGTTATATTTGCACGGAAACTCGCTCTTTTCAAAATGACAAAAATATGTCAGCTCCTTTTCTTTGATATGCAGAGTAATATTTCTCCGCGAAAGGAAGTAGAAATATACATTTCTACTATTCCGTCATTTCTGAACTTTACTTTTTTAATAAAGTCAAATATCATCCAATCTCGTATAATGTAATGGGTATTAAAAGCTATTAGGTCAAATGTTTTATGTCGCGACACTTTGAGCGAGCGTTAAAGCTACGAAGATGAGAGAAGAAAATATTTTGTATGAAAACAAGAATCGCGTTGTTTTCCGGTGGGGGGGAGTGTGAAATTAATCTTTTATAATTTTCCAAAGTCGAGAGATGTGAACGAATTTCAAAGGTTTTAACGACGAGAAAAGTTTCCTCGTTCCGAGGGACGAGCGCCGCGACGCCGACGTCCCTTTCTCGCTCCGCGCCGAGAGTTCGCCTTCATCACCAGGCTAGCTCGCTCCTCTTCGCTCCTCTCGTCTCCTCTCCTCCTCCGGATAATTAAGACCAATTAATATTCGCCGCTCGTTTCTCCATTTCGCAAAAAGAGTGACGACGCGCCCTTCCGACACCGGGCGAGAAGCGTCGGTCGTCGTCAACTTGAAATATCGAATATTCTTCATCTACATTTTCATAGAAGGCAACGCAACGAGGTCCGCGAAGCGACCAAGGACGACGCGTCAGGTGTAATTGCGTTCCGAGAAAGGGCTTCTCCCTGCCACTAGCACCACCGCCATCCACCGCCATTCACCGTCACCACTACCACTTTGGTCTCTTTTCGAAGATCGGAGGGTGAACTATTGAAGTTGCGAGGGTTTATTTGGTACGAAATCAACATTCGAGAAAATAAATTTACCCGTCCGTCACAGAGGGATGGACGCACGGCTGCCATGGATTCGTAATAGTTCCCCCTTCCCTTTGTGCCGAGTCCCCAGAGTGCAAACACTCGCTTTCTGTCGCAATATATTCAAATGGAAATCCGACCGTCATGCGTCCCGAGTGTAAGCTAATTGTTCGAAGCCGCAATTACCGAAATCGAGTATCGAGTCAATTTTTCATCTTGTGCGATTACGCGTTGTACAAATTATTTACCGCCGGCACTAGTCACTCATTATTCGACCAACCGTATTTGATTGGACGATCGCTCCAATCAAATTGTACCGTAAACTCTTTTTCGAGAAGGTGCATAATTTTGTTGATTTTCCGAAAATCGATAATACTACACGTAATGCTTTTACGATTTTGAAATCCTCTTTTGAACGTGCACATGCAATTCATACCCTATCAAGACCATTCTTGATTACCGTCGCCCCTAAACTATTCTGACGGTTATTATTAACTTTTTGATCGCAAACCTTCATTTAATTTTGCGTAAACTGAAGAATTTCAGACAAAGATTACGCTCTCGGGACATCAGGGTGACAGTACAAGGACCCATAGATACCCAGAGGAATGCACGCCAATTTTCGAGTGGATAATGGTGGACTAGACCATTACCACGGCCGAATCAATTATTTTCAGTGAAACAAATCCTCGAATTAAGTCTCCGCTTCCGAAATCCCATTTCCGTCACGTGATTTCGTCAAACGCTCTTAATTTCCTTACACCCTCCGAAGCTTTTTTTTTCACGTTTCGCATATACATGTATCTTCCTTTTACTTTCTGTGCACGTACGGTAGCAAGCTTGGAAATTCGTTTTCAAGCTCCTGCGTTTACCCATTTCGGTTTTTGAAGCATTATATATTCTCAATTGCTAACTTGAATCCTCAGGTATGGTGTACCTATATCCTATCCGTCATCGTTTGACCTTGCAATGTATGTCATGAATATCTCGCGGTACGTGCACGTCATCAGGAATAATCTGAATCCTTCTTAGAAATTCAATTTCGTCGTCGGATTCGACATGTTCGATCGACGTTAAACATTGGCCGACTGACGTTGACGAAATAATAAACGAGAAGAAAATGTTTTGAAAATTGAAAAGCAATTGCGCTTGGAGTTTTATTGGGTAATCTCGATGTCGAACAGAGGTTGCGGAAAACGTCGAGCACGGAAGAGGTTTTAAAACAGCGTCGAATCGCTTGGGACGTAGCTAAACGTAACGTTTAAGGATTATTCCGCGACAAAAGCAGGGATCGTTCCCGATCCATTTAGAAAGCAGAGGGTGCGACAAGATCCGATTAAAAAAAAAATCTGGTTTTCGCGTTGATAAATTATTGGATATACATAATTCGGGTTCACCTCTGTCCACCATCACTCGCGAGTCTTTGCCAAGTTGGAACGGAAGTTAGCCAAACACCCGAGGGAAAAGAAGAGTCGCGGGAAAAGTGGAAAGTGGAGAATCTAAACGAAGCGAAAGAGGATCGAATGGGAAAACGAATGGACCTTAGACTCGGGCCGAGGGCGTTTCGTCTTTCCGCGTAATTCGATCTCACTTCGTCCAAATATACCTGCGTCTCGCCTCACCCCGTATCGCCAATTGCTTTCGCATTGACGAGAAAATCAAGTCACGATTCACGGGTTCTTCGTCCATCCGCAGTATCTCGTTCGATCACTCGCTTCAACATGCATTACTGAATGCGCTCGAGCACAGATTGTGGTCTACCTGTTATATGCTTTTCGTGCTATACTAAATTAAACAATAATAAATAAATAAATAACAAAATTTCCAGAAATGCCCATGCGTAACCCGAATCTACCTTCAGTGACATAGTTCATGACGACTTTTACCAATGTCTTGATGAAAATTCTTTGATCGCATTTTACCAGCAAGTTATCCGGGGAGAAGTAATATTGCTGCGCGCGTTTTGCGTATTGCGGTGAGGTGAAGCTCGGACATATTTATCCGGGCCAACATTGCCGCGGTCCTATTTCAGAGCCGGGATCAACTTGGAATCCATTTCGATCTGCGGCAAGCGCCGGATGCCTTACATATATTCCTGGCGGAGCATCGCGTTCTGCATTCCGCATAATACGCCAATACCCTGGCAGTGGAGGTCGGTGCGCGTGGGTAACCCGTATGGTTGACAAGCGGATCGATCTCCTTCGGCCAATCAAGGTCGCGAGCCACGTCGTAATTAACGGGCAAATGATCGCCGCCGATCCACACAAATCACCGCAGAAACGCGAGCCTAATCGACGCCATGTCTCGAGTTTCAACGTCGTCTGAAGCCGTCGGTTGCCCTCGTCGGTATATTCGACCTACGGATTTTGCCCTTATGTTGATGAAAATAAATGTTCTGTATGGCAAGACCCAACCTGGGAAAGCTACAGGTGCTTTATTGCCTTCATATGTTTTTTATTTTTTATTGACCTTCACGGTTTTTTAATTTCAAAATCTCAAATATTATACAAATATTCCTTAAATGAGATTTTACTGGTAATAAAGTTTGTTGTCTTTTCGTTATTATTTATACCGAGTGAGATTGTTTCGTCGTTAGATTAGGATTAACAGATACTCTTGGTCTACTGCTCATCTCTTGGATGGCTATAACTTATTAATTATACCATGATTTGCGGGCGCCATTCGCTGGCTAACAGGCGCCCTATACCCGTATTAATTATTCAATTTATGCGCCTGATGCATGGATTGATCCTAGTTTGCGTTCAATGACGATCAAGAGTTTAATGACTTCGGATCGCGTTTTATGCGTTCCGATCGACAATGGATTATTATTACGTCACGAGTTACATTCGCGCGCCCGACACTACCATCGGGGATAATGCCCATAGTGCACATTACAGGGACCATTTTTAGTGAATTATGAACTCCTTTTTATGGCGCTTAAACGCACTCTTCGCGCAGATATGCCGCATAGTCACTTTATGCCTCTAAAATTTAAGATATTCTGAAATACCTCCATAAAAATTGTTTTACTTTTATTTGAACTATTACGAAGGTTTATTATATAAAACGTATAAATAATAAATATTTTAAGACGCTGCTAATCTTCCCATCAGATGGATGCACATCAAAATTACATTGAGTTTAAATCTGAATCAAGCACTCGCTTGATAAAAGGGGAGGCCGCTCCCGGATGAGGAATCGAAAAGTCGACGATTTGGTTTTGGTGAGGTTTGGGCATTTGGGAAACCAACTCCCGTTGTGCCTCTGGTACGAAACTGCTTTTAGTTTAACGTGTTTTTGAGTTTACGCTAGCAGTGTACAAAGTCTGTTAGTGACACGACATTCCCGTTCCTGTCGCGTTGTCAGTGTTGCCGCTACCAGAGATTCGCGTACGTACAGCGAGCATCAACGCTCCTCGTCGGTTTGAAATTTACTTTATATCCTGGATTCCTGCTACCCGTCGAGATGACAAAAAGAAGAATAGAATTGAACTGACAAATGAATTTCTTTCGTCGGTAAAATTACCTTTCTCGCGCGCCTGAGCGGCAGGAAGTCTGCCTCGAGAAGCTGTGAATCAAGATACGCATCATCGAAGGTCGTCGCAGGAGAACCGGTGATGGGCATGCACGCGTTCGAGTCGCCGATATTCTCGTAGTAGTGGTGCCAGTGAGTCCTTGGAGCGTAGCTTCACATAAATTTCGATTCAATTTAAAGAATCGAAGACGTCGGTGACATTAGCGACATCGCCTGGAGGAGACTATATACTCCGAGTGACGTAACCTTCGAAATTAAACCGAGGCCCTTCGATTAATAACAAGCTGCAACCTTCTTCGACATCTTAATCAAGTACACTCATTCCTATCCATCGACTTTACGTTTCCATACAAGGCGACCTTTTTAACGTAGGAATTGTCAGTAACGTATTTATAATAATAACAAAGTTGAAGATGAAAGATGGATGGAGTTACACGAAACTTTTCACCGTTGCGTTCTTTAGATCGACGAGTCTTTTTAATAATGCACGCTTTACAGATTACAAATTCAAACGGCATTTAAAACAAAAACATTCGCTCTGAAAGTTCCCGACATCGCATACACTTTTCAGAACTTTTACGAAAACCCTCTTCAAACTTTCGAATATCTGTAAATGAAACTTTTCTTCCGTTCGTTCGTTCGTTCGTTCCTCGTCGCCTATACTTCAACTACAATATCGACGACGGAGTAAGGTTTGAAACGTCACGTCCTATTAATCAGATCGAATTATATAGAGAGGGCAGATTCTGCTGTAGTTTTCTACCGCAGAATTTAAGAAGATCCGAGATATACACTTTCGATGCAGTTGTATGTAAATCTCGTAAAAGCATAGGATTCGAGAATGCGCGAACTTCGGATAGGTTTTATTTGGTGGAGGTTTATTTTGAGAGCTCGAATTTGAAAACCAAATTTTCGTGCAGCAGACATTTTTCCGAGAATCGTGGGGTTATTGTTATCGATAAAAAGGCTTTATTCTAAATTTGTATCTTTGTGAAATCATAGCAATAAAAACATTGTGTGTTTTTCGTATATTCGCTGTGCACTTTTTTGATATTCGGAAATAAAGCATGCATCATTTCAATGAAGATATTTTTCTCCTTTCTTCCCTCTTCAACACTTATTGTAAAGCAAATAACTACGAAAACTGTAAAGTTCTGTATTATCTTTTGCCTTATTTCAATTTGTTAAACCCTGAAGCTCGATTATGAATCTCAATGGAACTTTTCACTAATGCCTTCATAAATTGGCGACGGCCGCACGCTTTTGGATCTTAAAGGCTAACTATAAACAATCGTCGAGTTCAAACGGAAATGGAACGAATTCCCGTTGAATAGACAAAAAAGTCGAGGATGAAGCTCAAAGACTCAAGAAGATTCCGCGAATAAATTAAACTCGCTCTTTGTCCGACGATTGCACCTATTGAGCTTTGCACCTTCCGCACGCAGGATTGATTCTAAGAATTTGAATCGAGTTCCGAGACGTGCTGTTTCATTGAGGTTTTCCCCAAAAACTACACCTGTCTTACTTACTGGTAGTGCCTGAAATTTAAAAATCTCGTACTCCTGAAATTTAAGAATGAAGTCCCAGGACGTTATAATTGAAAAATAGTTTAACAAACTGCTGTAATGTATACCTTCACTGCCGTGAGTTTTCGTTGCAGCCTGAAATTTGGCACCTCCATTCGGCAACTAGTATACCGCAGTTATTTCAGGATGAGACGAGGTTCTCCTTCGTTTTCTCCGATACTCGAAAATATTACGTTTGACGATATTATTGAAGATTCAGCCCCTGACGTGGTGAAACGAAAGAACATATGGATTTCAATATTTCAAGGTGCGATTTACGAGCCAGCAGTGCCCCGGCGGCGATCGACGATAAATTCCCGCTGACGCGACTCTTTTACTAAAACCTTCGTCGTCCCGTCGTTGGCCTTTTCGTACAATTTTGCGCATATCCCCTTCATGTATGTATTTCGCCCGTTGCCGCTATCCTCATTGATTCCCATTCCCTCCCCGGCTTCTACAGGGAAGCGGAAGCTCGAAGGTAAAATAAAATACGTGCCTTCTTGTCTCGACAGTGCGCTACTGATGAAATTGGTCGAATCGTGCAGATTACATTCTTGAAATAATATTACGCACATGAGATATGCGCGCTTATGCATCGGGACATAATTATAATCCATTTTAATCCTCTTTTGGAAAGGCGTCAGAATTTACATTGTCATTCATTTTAACTATACTGAGATTGTAAAACAGAAGTTCTATCGGTACACTCATCGAAGCACAAGTTTGCATTTGTAGTATAAAATATTTCCTGTCGCATGTCGATATTTCACGACAACTTGAAGACCACTAATTTATATCGTTAAACCGAGTAATAGGAACAAACAAGAGGAAATATTTATGATCGTGAAAAGAAAGCGTTAATGTTGTAAAGAGTATTATGACGTGTCCAGATTCGATAAAAAAAAACGCTACATACAAACAATTTTCGACGTCATCTGAAAAAGAATCGAGTATTTATGGCCTCATAAGTCAAATTGTTAAAGCTAAGATGGCGATGATGCCAGGTAGTTCGATGATAAGAAATAACCTCTGGAGTATATATCGAAGTTGTTACGATATCGACTACAGTCGATATCCTGACTCACGGGAAAAACGTGATCCAAATTTAGCGCGGTCATAAATATTGTCTCGCGTATTCCCGTGTTGCAAGCTCGCCTAGCTATATAGGATAAACATCGGTACCAGTTTCGAGGCTTCGCCGTAGAATGTGTATAGGGAAGGGGGGGGGGGGGGACTACCATTCGAAAAGTTGCTCCGAACTACGAAGATGGTATATAGAAAACTACACGACGAGAAGGTCCCCGTGCGTGCGAACTTTCGCCGTACTGTATATATACTCTGACGAGACGAGGCCAGATTTAAGCTCCGCTTACTACGCTTATAGGATTTATAACCTTTAACAGGATTTCCAATTTGGCGGATCGCGCCTTGTTTATTGCAACTATTGTCAATATATATAATGAAGTATCACGCGAGGATTTTTTATGCGCTTAGCATGGCTTAGACGAGTAAGATAAACGGAACATTTTTATTAATGAAATTCATGCAAAATTGTAATTCTTTTTTTCATCGTGATACTATTTTACCGTACATTGTATTTCCAATTAATGCTAACAAAATTCGAGAAATAATATATCGTCATTGCCATAAACGTATGCAAAATTTCGCACTTTGACTATATAGGGTATGATCAGATTCCTTTGAAATGTTATCCTTTTGTCATCGCTCCTCGTCTCTACTTATATTCGCATTTTCATTAATTGGATGAACAACTATGCAAGGGCTAAGACCTATACTGATCCTTGTATAGTATTTAATTTATGAAAAGTTATTCTAATTTAATTATTCAGATATTCGTTTAAACCGTGCTGTAATTGTACAATTCTCCTTGATTTAACAAAGAGAAAAACATATATTTTTATCGCAATTATAATTGGAATAAGCGAAATTTTAGTTACTGATGTGATAAAAAAGTACAGTAAGATGAAGATAAATCCATTTATTGGTTACGACTTCATTTGCTTTGAATTTTCATCATTTAAATTCTACTTTCTATCATTTGATTAAAAAGAGAATAGTTTACTGTTTAAATAAATAAAATATGAAAAAAAAAACAATCGTTTGGCTCAGAGAGTTAACCAAACTCTCTGTTGTAGTATTTTCAATTTCTATATATATATTCATTGGTTGAGTAAATACGAAAAAAGAAAATGTCGATATGGGTGGATTTGACAGGGAAGCTAAAATCTTCCAGTGGCGTCTCGTAGAATTTCGAAGAGACGCCTGTCTTAAAATAAGATCATATAATAAAAGTTATAAATAAAAATTTGTACTCACCATGTAGTGCTTTTAAATAAGCTTTTCCCGCAATAATTAATTGCCTCGCGCCTGGGTTGAACTTTTCAAGAATATTCTGAAACAACATAAATCCGATAATTAATAGATTATCGTAATTATTTATTATTAATATAATTGTAAGCCTGTATTAATTTAAAACGCGCTTTAAAAAATTAATTAAAACATATATGCGTATCTTATTATATCATTAAAACCTTAAAATTTAAATATACTTGATTACATATATTTATTGACAGGATGATTTGAATAGTATTTGCTGATTTTAATGTCATAGTTATTGTACGCAACTTCATTTCAACCGAATGCATTGAATTTTATCGTTTTTATTACGGCATTCCTCCATTCTTCTGACCGCATGGGTGTGTGCGATATCTGATTTTCAATATCGATATTTGATAAGCCAAAAATATCGATATTTTTCATATTTCAATGCATTTCAATAATATCGAAATATCGAAATATCGAAATATCGAAATATCAAAATATCGATATTATCGATAATATCAGACTATTGAAAAATCGATAATATCAGACTATCGATATATCGCTAATATTGGAAAATCGTCTATCGATATATTGATATATCATTACAATGATCGATATATAAATATTTTTGACCACCTCTACTGACCAATGAAAAAAATATATAGTTCTCTTTGTCAATAGTAATGGATACCCGGGAAAAAATGGATTAGATATAATTATATCTAGATCAGATATAATTACATCTGAATCAGATATAATTATATCTGAATCATTTATGATTATATCTGGATCATATATGATTGTACCTGGATCATATATGTTCCAGATATAACGATATATAATTATATATGGATTTTGACCTGATATAAGTATATATGTGAATATATGGTTATATATCGTTATAT
>JAPYZR010000228.1:0-42806 GCA_030522945.1 Trichopria nigra | reverse complement strand
TATTGGGGCTACATAGTTTTCCAGTCTAGAACCAGTAATTATTCTTGGAAATCTAGACAGAATCGATACAGCGCCACGATTAATTTCTGCTAGGGATAATTGAAACTTTACCTTTTATAATGCCTCAAATAATCTGTGTTCGACAATTGACTGCAAGAATAATGTAAACATTTAGATGTTACATAAATAATGTAGTAATATATATTTAAATAAGTTACGTATATAAATATGGTGACATTTGGACATAAATACGGTGTTTATTTCAGTCAAATTAACATCAGACAGATTCCAGGTTGCAATGAGATAATTATTTACTTAGCGAGCGTCCACTTTCACGTCGAAGGGAATTCCATTTCAGTTGAAAATATTCCACTTGACGTTTTGTAGGTTAAAATACATAATCCTGCCACAAGAGGATTTTCCATTTAAAGAGAGTAGAGACCATTTCCACTTTAGCGAACATACGCAAAAAATTTAAGTATATACCGTAGTCAAGTTGGCTCAAATAAATTCTCAGCAAAATTTCACCTGACCTTAACGCTATGTGACTAATTTATTCATGAAGCCTTTTTTTATTTTCAATCGAAGTATTGATAGGATTGGCCATAACTTTATTACACTTGTAAACGCACCAAGAAATTTTACTCTCAGATGTTCATATTCCAGGTAGATTCGTATTTTGCCAACACATCAATGCCAACTTAATTGTTATGTTATGGTGATGGTCATGTGTAACATTGATGAGGCGGCGTAACGGCATTTAATATTGTTACCATCAATGCGAAATTGATGACGTGGCAATAGGACACACGTAAGCCATTGCTACACCGCTATTAATTAATCACGCTGTAGCCGTCATTATTACTGTACAAATGCTCTTTATTAGGCAACGAAAGGCGAGAATTAAATCATCAATTACGCGATCACTCAAGTATTAACGTTTATCAAGGGGTTACAACTATCAGTATCAACTACTGTTTTAATTATAGAAATAAAGAACAAAACCAATATTACTAGGGTATTTTCGATCTGGTGGTCGTGCAGTAACTAAATACGATACGATTGGACCGGAGTGTCGACGTTTTAGACCCTTATTCGTTCCTCTTTCATGGCAATTCCTGTACGCTCATAAATAAGTGGCGTCATGCAAGGCTATACCCTGCTGCCATGATTCGCTAAACTCTATACTGTGTAATTTTGAAGATACCGTGCTAGTATTGATCGTATGGTTTTTTTACCAAACTCGACCAAACAAAAATAATAATGAAATCGTTCCCTTACATTTGTTTATGTTTAATGGTAACTCTAATTTGAATGAATTTAGGAAATCAAATTGCATGTTGTAAAGACAATCTTCACAATTAGTATACATATGATGTTAATTCCAAAAGCAACAACTATAATTTCTTTAATAATAACTCTACATCTGCAATGGAAGATCTCGCATGCCCGATGTTGCGGTTTGTTAGACCAGCGTAACAAATAAAGTAATCTTGCCGATTGTTGATGCCGAATGCTGAGCTGACTCTAAAACAGCAGCAACGCACAACACACCGCCAACGTGTTCCGCAGGTGCCAGAGATTGAGGACTAAGGTAAAGTCGTGAGAGGCAAGAACACAATGGAGAAAAAAACACAGAGATAGACTTTCTCTCTTTCGGACCAAGCGAACGGAAGACGGAACGAGATGCAATGGGAAGGAGAGAAAGAGACACTGATAATGGAGAGAATCGTGGCAGGTGGGACAAACGGATGGGAAGTCTGGAAAAAGGAGGGAAAACGGAAGTAAGCTCACGCATGCAAGAGACCCCGTCGGTGGCTCTACGTGGCCGGAAAGCCGGAAACGTCGGGCTTTATATTCTAGATTTCTTCATTACGGTATCATGTACGCGGTGTCGTGAGAGGTTTTAAGAATTCTCGTCCTGCGAAGCTCTCGTTGGTTCAACGGTCAAAGTTCACTCTTTTTTTTTTGTCCAAAGTCTTTTCATCTATGCTCTTGGCTTCATTATTTCTGCGAACAGCATGTGCGCTTAGCTTCCACTTGAACGCGTTCTTTCTTTAGCCGCGGGAAAGAATACGACAAATGAACACCAGCAGTTTTTCGCGTTCTTTTTCTTTGTTAGCCGTGAACGATTATACATCAACTCGACCTTTGTACAGTAGTATCGTTATATCCAATATTTAGTTCTCAATTCATCGAGTTCTGCGAAGTGCACTGTAAACTTCTCCAGCGCAATGCTCGCCGGATTGAATTTGTAAAATACACTGCGAACTGCTTAAGTGATTCAGTTGGAATGTCTGGATGTTGATGCGCTAGCGAGACTCGTTCCATGCGAATAATTTGATACGTTAGATATATATATATATTACATACCACCTCAGTCGACGACATTAAGAAATTTAATGCAACAATACTACGTATGTAACTCTTCAAAAATTTGTAGACAAATAAAATATTGCAGCTGCACAACTTCGTTAATTCAAATTACATTGGTTTACAAATTGAAAAAATGTCTGTGCGTTTAATGCCACTAAAGTTTTCGTACGTATTAAGTTCCGCTGAACTCTTTTTTTAGGTATAGCTTCACATTTTAATAGATATTTTCAGTGGCGCTCAAACTGTTGAAGATTTGCTTAAAAATTAAGAAAAAATAGGTATGGAATATATGTATTCTTATTTTATTTCATTTTCCAGCCATGTTTCGCACGTATTTTTTCGTTACACTAGTTTGCGACATGTATACAAATCTATACATTTTAATTTCAACGGGTTTAATATGTGAACGATTTCGCCAAGAAATCAAGTGAAAAAATGTTGGAGACTATGTTTGGTTCCTCGTCGGAGAAATGGATCCAAAGAAGAGCAGAAGACAAACCAAGTTCCAACATTATTTCTAATCGACTCATATAATGTTGAAATTCAATAATAATAAAAATTAATGAAATTAATTAAATAATCTTTTTCTATGCAAATAGGAGCATAAAAAATATATGTCACAAGTTGAATAGTTGTACCGTCACTCAATTGCTCATAAGTTCGGTATCTATCCATAGATTTTTTCACCAATACCTTGTTTTCTTCGTAAAATCACGACCTCTATGTGTAAACCTCTATATGTAAACAATAAGAAACTGATCACAATTTGAGGTTTCCTATTTCTGCATGGAAATAGTGTGAATTGTCGACTTTTATTTTGGCCTAAAAAAATCGACGTTTATCACATATTTTGACCCACGTATTATCTTGAATTTAATGTAATCTAGGAAATATACCTAGGAAAGCTAAAAAAATGTTCTCAATGTGATTTTCCAATTTATTGGGGCAATGTGCATAATAACAATATAATGGCATTGAACGTACATTTTGGTTATAAACATTTGTATTGCAAATTAAATAATTAATTAATTAAAAGTTGTTATTAAAAATTATTATTAATAATTCTACTAACTCAATTAATTTTTCGGACAATGAAACACCGAATAATTGTTTTATTATTGAAGGAAATATTAAAGGTCGCGCTAGTGTTATTCTAAGAATTATTTGTTTACATTGTAGTCAGTGTACCTCGTACAATTTTCCTTCGCGATTCATTGTTGTTTTTTGTATTGTTTATCTTATATTTAAATCAGTTCTCTTCAAGGTCAGTTAAGTGGTTTTATTACGAAGGCGATTGCCATGGTTATAAATTTTCAATAATAGTACGAGCTTATATTAGAAACTTTGAGACTAAAATTTAAATTTCACGAAATATAACAATGTACTGTAGCTAAAAGAAAAATCTACATTGAAGTCATTAGCTTACATATTACGTAACATTTTTCAGCTTCACCCTTTGATGTTTCTGTTCGATGTATATTACAGGCTGATTCTCGACAAGGGTTTACAGATTTTGTGTAGTATATTCTTATTCTAATAATATTCATGAATCGACCATCAACGGACTAGAATCTCGATGTTTTTAAATCACACGCTTATATTAGGGTGATCGCAAACATACACATGTGTGTGATTTATGTTATTCGTATATACAATATAACAAAACCCCATATTATTAAAAAAAATCATCGTGATTAGAGGCTTATTTTTGTAAAATTTATTCTGTCTTGTTTACGATGATTTGAGAGGCAAATTTTAAAACAAAAGCAGTGTATTTAATATTTAAATTGGTGTTTGATTACTTCAATATTTTACAGTGTAGCTATTCATAATTCTATTTCCTATATACACTTTAAATATTTACCATGAAACTCTATAATGTAATATTTTAATAAACCTTGGAAAAACTTTAATGCTATTAATAAAATATGTAAATGAAATAAATTTAATATAAAATATGCATAATTGAAAGCTTTTTCAAATTGTAAATTGTTATATCTGATTGTAAAATATCAGGAGTATATCGCTATTATTCTATATGCGATGAGCATAATTATCTAAAGTAGCCTTGATAGATCACACAAATCTCTTGACCTTTTTGTTGACGTTTCGCAAACACTTCTGTTGGCTTTATCAGAGCCAATGGTCGCTTCTTATACTATAAGCATAATGAAGAAAACCAATGTACAATTAATTATGATAATATCTTGATAATATCTTGAAACCAAGTAATTATGATAATATTTGTATGTAATTGATTATATTATGCTTTGAGCAACTCTGAACTGTAGTTAACAAATAATAACTAAATAACTATTTATTATATCAAAATTGTTATAACTTCAATAGAATTAGTATCCATTTTAAATTACATTAAATTATTTAATTAAATTAAATCACGGATGTGGGAGAATTAAATTTGTAATTTCATACTCAGTATAGATGTACGAAACTCTACTTTAGAATTTCGTAAATTTATTTTAGCTACAAACTGCCAATATTATTAGAAACTTCTTATACTCAACACTAATACATTCTAAAGCACGTCAAGGATCCGAACTGTAATAAATACCATGCAGAAGATAATTTTGCAATTATGAATGTGCAAATGAACATTGATGAATCAGTACCATTTTTTATAACGAGTTACATTTTTTAAACAGCAATCATCTTAAGCTCATTAATCCATAATGGTTTGTAATTTTCCTTTCTTTGCCAGATTATTCTTCGCAATTAAAATGCGAAAAATTCCGCAAGGCAATTTTTCTCTGACTATAAATTAATACCCTTAGGTTAGGAAAATATTGTTAACGTGGTAATTTTGCCTTTTTCTTTGTTTTCCATAATGTAATAAGGTAGTAGAAATTGCAATGGGTATCTGATAAAATTTTGATCGACTCGAAACTTTATCTTAAGGGTCGTATGAGATAATTGTATTTGCGCTCCAAGTTTTTAATGGTCCTATTAGAATTCAAATACGGTAGAGATAAATGAACTAATGGACGCGACTATGACGTCTTTTTACATTTACGAGTTTCCTTATGAAATTTTACGACATTCATTAAAACAATTACGAATAGACGATTAATATGCTGAACGTGAAAAATGTATTCTGCAAAGCGACACCATGGAGATCATTAATGTATATAAATACAAATCATTATATTACACTATTCATATCATTTATGATCTAATATATTAATGATTAATTAATTTTTAATTACTGGTAACATTAATTCTGTATTAATTTTATAACTAGTTTAAAAACTAAAGTTTCTCAATCTAACGTAACAAAATCAGGATGTTTAATCAAATCCAGGATCACTTGATTTGGATTTTAATGAAATTATGTTGCAATAATGAACCTCAATTAGCACTGGACATACAGGATTCGACCATGATGTTCTATTTTTGTCCGTTCGTCCTTTCTATATGTTTATCTTATATTTAAATCTCTTCAAAGGCAATTAAATGTTTTATTACGAAGGTGATTGCCATGTTTTTAAATTTTCAATGTTTTTATGAGCTTAATATATATTAGAAACTTTGAGACTAAAATTTAAATTTCACGATATATAACAATGTACTGTAGCTAAAAGAAAAATCTACATTGATGTCATTAGCTTCATATTGCGAAACATTTTTCAATTTCACCCTTTGATCTTTCAGGACTGTTCGATATATATCACAAGCTGATTCCCTGCACGGGTTTATAGATTTTGTAGTATATATTCTTATTCTAATAATATTCATGAGTCGACCATCAACGGACTAGAATCTCCATTTATTAAGGAAATTGCATTAATGAACCCCATTTTTAGCACTGGACATACATGATTCGTCTACGATGTTCTATTTTTGTCCATTCGTCTTTGGACTATTGGACGTATATTGGACTCACACGTTCAATGTATAATCAATGAACGTCCACAATACGTACATAATGGACATTCAATGGAAGTCCAATGGACATAATTACATTATCTGCGATCTTTAATAAATCATTCATATACATTTATTCTTCAAAATAACGTCAGTTTGAATTAAAAAATTTCGTCGCAGAGAAGTTTCAGAAACGTGTCATTTTTAAATAAAATTGTAATTTTTTTAATTAAATGTTTAATTTCGTCAAATATCTCGGGATTTTAATAAAAAGACAAATCATAGTAGATTTCATCGAAACGAAAATTACCTCGTTTCGTCTTTGTCCATTAAAAATTTCGAATTGCTCCTTAATCCTTCAAGTTACAAAAAAAAAAGAAGAAAATGTTATTACAGTCGTATTTATTTCATATAACATTTAATTTGATCCGCGCACAAAAATTGCTCAAAAAGAAAATACTTGGATGCAAAGCAATTAAAAATGAATTAAAGTTCTTAATTAATGTCGAAATTTCCAATAACGCTTTTTAAGTTGTTATTATTCATAAGCTGCTTAATTCAAGCTACCGTAAAGCAAGCGTAGTTTATTGCGAATAGAATCCTTCGGCGAACAGCGGCGCGAATTTATCGAATAAAGTACACGCCGAAGGGCGTCCTCGATCTTATGCCATGCCGACGCGACGGTCCTCTTCGATACTACGTGGGGTAGCTACTTGACGAGTCTGTTATCATCCCTGTGGAGTCGGGGGATGACCGGCCTGGCCTTCTATTGCGGATTTACGTGTGGGATATTGCTTTCTCGAAGATTCAGGGAGTAAAAGGTGAGGGGATGTTGCGAGTTTGGGGCGGAATCGCACAGGTCGCAATGCTACGAAGTGAGACGCACGAGGAAAATCGAGGTTATATATCGTGGTTGGCTTACGGTTTTTTCGAGAACAACCGTAAGGATTTCGATGGACGTTAAGCCCGACGTCTGTAGTGGCTAACTGCCTTCGATTGCTTCGATTTGATCCCTCATTTACGAAGGTTAAGTCGTCTCTCGTTGATCGGACAAATTTCTACATGGACTCTCATTGACGAATGACTTTTAAATTCATCATGTTTTATATGAATTTTGGATTTGATAATTTTATTTATGTATAATAATTATTAAAATCATACGATTTTCGACATGGATTTCAACCTCTTACAATTGTAGCAGAAAAAAGTAGATAAGTTTCAAAAGGTCCGTTTGCAACTATTTTTGTATTTTTTCATTTCGCAAAAACACAAACGAAAAATTTTGTTCGCAGCAGGTAATTTTTATTCGATTGCGATCAAAATGGCGCCTATAAGCTCGAAGTCAGATTCCAAAAATTCAAAATGGTGGATCACTTTTTAAAATGTAATCATTGTTCCTGACGAATAAAAAGTTGAAATCGAATTTTCAAGGATTTCACAAAAAGTGATTCGCCATTTTGAATTTTTGGAATCTTTTTTGGCATAATTGTTAAAAATTTGCTCATCATATGTGAAATTTCGAAATATTTTTCAAAATTGAAAAAATTAAATGTAAATACGATGGAATAAACTATAATCGATCAAAAAATTGCAGGGGAAAAATATGATTCTTTCATTGTATTTTTGTAAAATTAAAAGTTAAACCGCATTTTGTCGTAATTTTGAACAAATTAGGATCCAATAATGGTCACTTATACGATTTTATACTTAAAAATTCCTATTGAATTAATTCCTATTAAATCTAAGACAACAATATGTGAACACCGGTCTGACCGGTTCGGATCTGTTCTACTCGTTGCTTTTTCAAACATTTTTCAGAAAATTCATAATATTCAATGACCCTATAAGGCTATCCAACTTTCAACTAGGTCACCTATTTCAAAAAAGCAAGTCTACGGTATGCAAAAGTCAGTCATGTACAAAACAAAAACGAACGAATTTCAAAAATGAATTTGAAAATTTGTTTGAAATGAATTTAAAAATCCGACATTAGAAATTCCGCCACATACAAGTGTAACCAGCCGTTCTCTAAAATGAACGTAAATATATTCGAGGTATTTAAAATTCGGAATTCATAGGAAAGATAATGTATCCCACGCACGTTTTTACGCCACTTTGAATTTCATTTGCGGGCGCACGGTATAAATATTGCGCGTAATTCAATTAACAAACGCAAATACTTCATAAACTAATTTTGCGATTAATACAAACAATGCCACAATCAAAATATTTGCAAAATTATCTTTTAATTATATCGAATCAGTAATATCCAAAAATACTGTTCCGCATTATTCGATGTGGTATCGCTTTATAATGTATTCATTTACTTAACGCAGCGATATACGAAATCGGCGCGTGGTAATTAATTACCTATAGCCAATACTGAGCACGCGAGTTCGGTCTTTGTAATTCGGCACTTCCTTTCTCGAGTATGCTATTATCGTCCATTAAGTCCTGGATAAGTTCTTAGCGTTTAATAATAACGGTACTAACGTGCGGTGCGCTATCGGTGAGGGGCACAAGTAGCTGCGTAACAAGAGTAAATTAGCAAGACAGCTCGCTGTGTATCCACATCGAGTAAATCTATAAAATTACCATTAGCTGGGGCGTCAAGTGTAAAGGCTCGCAAGAGTACAGACGAGCGACTCGAATGTTAGACTGTTGAAGAACGACGCCTAATATATATATAGTATCCGGGACCGTTAATGAATTTCGAAGCTGCAATGGGGTTCGCGCTACACCCTATGCATCCCGGACACTCTCATTACGCAAGGAGCTTTAAGAATTTCCGTATAGATATAATTCACCGCGGTTCCGGTTGGTCGGAAAGGAGCCGAAAGACATATATACTATACACACACATATATATGTGTGTGTGTGAGTGTGAATGTGGGGGGCACACCGGGCGCCATTACGATTTTCGCGCCCCACTTACTTTGCAGGGGGAGGAAACGTCTTACGAACGGAGGCGTTCGTTGCACTGCGATAATCCTCTGATTATTCTGCCAGGGAACAACGCTTTCAAACTGCACTGGTCCGAGGGTAGACAAGGGCGGCCACGAGGTGCTGCCGACCCGTGTTCCCCTGACCCTCTTTCGCAAACTCTATAAGAAAATCAACGGTATTTCCGTTCGCCCTGGTCTCTGCACCCGGTGAAATGAGCTAACGCTCGTTTGATGTTATATTGAATGATAATTAGATAATGCGAATGGAAGATTGCCGCATTTGCATGCAAAATGTTTCGAGTTTTTTCCTTTAATGCAGGTTCATCAAGTTATACGAACTCTTACCGGAGGAGAAAAACTAAATACAATGATAAAGTTATGCATCTTGGAAGTTTAATGAAAAAACTTGCAAGACCGGTTTTAACAATATTTTAAACTTGTAATGGAGGAAGAAATATCAAATTTTATACGCACTGACGGTTAGATAGAGTCGATTCGATACGAGGGTATCTCTGAATATAGACTCGGTGCTATTAACTGCTCGGAATTTATATTTCTTCAGGGTTTGGTAATGTAGTAAATTCTAGTCGAACAGCTTCTTAAGTGATATTGCAATTTAGTGTGCACAGTTGTCTAACATGCCTCGCGTGTTTATCACCAATCACAGTAGAAAGTTTGGAGCTAAAATTTGACCAAGCTACCCGAGCATGACCCTACTGTATGTAATTGGATTCAGATGAAGCGTTCATGATTATTTTAAATGTAGGTCTTACAAGGTGTGTTTAACACACATCTCTGAAAACTTACGATATACGAATTCATGTCTGATCAGGCAAACCACATTTACCAAATCATGCAAATGCACTTGTCCTGCAGAAAGAAGAATTTCCAAGATTTCATAAAAAAAATAATTTTTGAGAACTTTCATGTTCGGCCATGCCCAACTAAGTTTAATGTATTTGTACCAATATCCTCATTAACCTGTCAAACAAATGACCCTTTTCACAGTTGAATTGGGTTCCACAATTCTCGGATTTTACGAGAAACGTAAAATTACTAATTTGCTCAAATGGATCGAGTTGTGAAATATATATCGGAATACTCATCCCACATCTGATTCGCTCTTTCATCATCACGCTTGACCTCGCCAAAAGTCGTAAATGGTCAAAATCACTTATTATTGTTGATTTAGCGTCGCCCCACATTGGTGACTTGCCGAATTATAGAAACGAATAAACTTCGAGAATTTGACTTGCAATTTACGCGATTAAGTATCTTTTGTAAAAGGATTCTGCCGATTGTCATGGTTTCGGCAAAATTTCAGTTTGCTCGCGTGCAAATTTCTCGAGCTTGTATCAATTACGATTTCCTGTACATTTAAATAGATAAATACATATATGTGGGTGTGTGTATCATAAAATATTCATACCGATCGATCGGTACGTAGTAATACACCGCCTATCGTACAGGAAATTTCTTGAACGATTTGTGAGATGCAATTCAAATATTTCCTTATAATAACATCGAAGTTAAATATATGGGTCACCACAATTTGATCATTCGTAAATGTACGCTGATGTAAGCGCCTACGCAGGTATACCACAATTGTACTACGAGAATATACATTTTGCGATCCCCTCGCGTTTCAGGGCACGGCCGCATTACTCCGCAGTACCCGTGGTGAAGCGGGATTCTCATTGTCGACACAGTGCCATATATTTCCGCAACGTTTACAGTCCAGAAGAATATGGCGGAACGAGATAGCTTTGGCTTCCTTTCATGGGCGCATTCCAATTGACTAGATTTGCCGCAGTGTAAATAAAAACAAACCCATTAAATCAGGCTCCTGACATAATAAGCACGCAAATTTTACCAAAATCGCTATAATAATGCACATTCGATCTCACGTGTTATTTTCGTCGTTGATATTGTGTGTTATCTCATTATTCTACATATTGAAAATATAAGTAGTAGATGCCACATCATGTGACTATTTTATTTGTATTGTTTACGTATGATTATTTCATGCACGTAATTCAACGTGCACGACGATATAATCCGATCGCATCTGGTGATACTATATGCTACAGTAAATAACACACAAAGCGTATATATCCGCGACCAGGGCGGTCTTTCAAAGTCAAAATTAATGCGAGACCTGCAAACAAAAACGAAGGCACACATATACCTGCTATTCAAAGGATTATACAATTTCACGTTTGTAAAACCGCTCACTGGATTACGTTAAAGATTGATGAATTATTCATGGAATTATCACGTACATTTTTGGAGAGCAAGCATAATACGATGATCAGTTTGTTTAATTATTTTTTCAATTTTGGCCCGCAAGCGCGACGGAAAAGATACAAACATCAATTTATCAAACAACGACAAGCTCACGGACATTGAGGTCTTTCATTTTTGCACTTGCAATCTTGCCATGACAAAAAAGTATACTTTTAAGATCGAATTAATGATATAGATAATGAAAGATTATACAATTGTTCCTTTGGAATCTACGAAAGGCCAGTCACGAACATCTTTACCATCTAAAGCAATGACGATGATTGCTAATTTCGATTTTCAAGCTTTTAATGGTAATGCTTTTTTTGTGTAAGCTGCGAAATATTGTATTGTAGTGCTTATAGGAAATGATGATACTTCATTACGTATTTTATCACGTTTGGTATATGCAAATGATATCTCGATTATAGTTCATTCCTATATATAGACAGCTCAAACATCCAACGAGATTTAGGCTCCATCCAAGAATGGTTGAAAATCATTTGTTTTTAAACAATGGTAAGCCTATGGTTCGTCATTTTCACAGATCTGATTCTGTATATAAATTTTAATATTTAATTAACAACAATAACTTAGCATCGTCTACTGCTGTTACATATTTGGGAGTTATGATATCACGTGATATAAAATCACCGTTCAAAGAAGAATGCGTGCATTTACTAGTCTGGTTATTGTAATGGTTAACTCATCAGTTTAACAATCAACAATAACGGAAATTTTAAATACTTTTTGTGATATATCGTTACAGTTAATATAAATCAAAGACAATTTGAGCTGTATTGAGGGAATTTGAAATATTATACATAAATTTACGTATAAAAAGTATAGCAATATAACAAACAATGGATTTTTCAGTTATTTACCGTTTAATTGATTTTCTTACATGTTTGCATTTAATATTATAATAGTATTTACAGAACATTTAAAATATTTTTCAAATGTATTCATCCATTTAGACTGTTCATGTTATTTTAGTAAGGAATCTACTTTCGAAACACCTTAAGGGGTTTCCGTCTACCCTCAGGTACCATGATAATCCAATATACCTAAAATCCCGTTGTTACAAACTGTGACCAAAATGTAATAATCTTGACATTGATTGTAATACGAATAAGTTTCGGTTTGAAACTCGTAACTACGGATGTTAATACCTGTAAGAATCTAAACTACAGTAATAAATGGTATTAACCTCCCGTTGAAATGTCGGAATTCATACAGGGAATATTTGTTCAACAAGATAAAATCATTTTTGATCTTGAAATTAATGCTCGAAAAAGCTTTTATCAGAATAATCAACCGCGGTTATTCAGATTAGGGATGTGATAAATCAATCTTTCTGCATTTCACATGTGAATGTTAATGGCTTCATACATTTCTATAGATGCTGAATAAGCTTTCAAAGGTAAATCAAACTGGCGCACATTAATATACATATAATAGCAAGCTAGATGCCACTAAAGATAATTCGAGCTAGTTACTGCACCATGCCATTAATTAAATAGGGTATGAACAAAAAATGTTGATACACATTTGAATTATATCGTTCTACGATATTAAATTACATTTAAAATATCACGAACCCTGGTAGAAATGAAAACATTTCTTAGCCAATTCTTAGACATTTCAGATATTTACCATGTTAAAGGCATAAGAGAAATGGATAGTGTAAGAAAAAAATGGATAGATTTATACTAGGGAATGATTTTAGAAATATTTTCTAATAACGTAATCATTAAGATGCGGCCACATTTTATCTTCGAGCGTGTAGAATAAGTGAATTCTTAAATGCCTCTCGAAAAATCACCTGCTGAATCATTAGGTGTTTTCCACCTCATCTCATTTTCTATATTCTTCCATTTCAATTTTAATAAAAACTAACGTTGAAATGATGGATTTTCACTTTCAATTTTCAATTCGCCCTAACATGTCGTAATATTTCATTCAAAGTTTTGCGATGATCGCGGCGGGCAGTAAGACTAAATTCTAATTAAATTCGAATGATGAAGATTACGTTTGAGATTAATACCGAACAATAACGCAACATGGCATTTCGTTAATGTATATAGTATGGCAGTTGATCAATTATTAGATTATATGAGAATCTCGTTAATCGTTTTCGGCGACTGTCGAAGTTTCTGCTTTGACCTAATCCAATACGTTCACATATCATATGCGTCGTACTCTCGCTTATTACACCCATTTCGAACGTAACACGAGTTGGATTTCCGCTAATATCTGGCGCGTATTCCGTAGCTGTACTGCGAGTTTCAATCCGTGTAATTACCGCAAGATTCTGTCGCATAATTTTCATTATAAGCGTGTGTGTTCACATGGGGACCGTCTTTGCGTATACACCCAGCGGGAATAATATTACTGGCAGAGTATAACGGCGCGGAGATATTCCTTGTAGCTTTTACGTATTAATACTTGGCTCAAGAGCTATTAGTTCTCGACGATATATATATATATGTGTGTGTGTGTGTGTGTGTGTGTGTGTGTGTGTGTGTGTGTGTGTGTGTGTGTCGATCAGATTATTAGTAATACAAAATATCTGTTTTGTTTTTTGCTTTCCATTAGAAGGAAATAATCAACCTCAACTATAATAATTCACGTGAAATCAACCTTGTATTATAACTAAATACTTGGTGAAAGAGAGATATTCTAGGCCAGAATGTGACGAATCGGTAGAAATATAACATTTATTATTGATGTCTGGGAATGGAAATTGGAATTTGATTGAAGCCAGAAAGGTCTAAACAGAAATACAAATATCGCGTAAAATAAATAAACAAGTTTGTATCAGGGATAAATATGAGTTTAATGGATTTAAAAAACGACAGAAGGTCTATTATAGTGTGGAAATGTTTCGTATTTGCATAATTTTGTGCCTTAAGTAAACGGTTACGATCGTGTGCAAAAACTTCGGTGGGATTAATTATTCTCTGTAATTCTATATAGTGTGATCGTTATAGTAGCGTACGCGCAGATCCTTTCCCCTCCAACTTTCTTCCTCTTGTAGATTTTTTATCATTCGCTCCGTGAAAGTCGATGATACCATATTTACCCGGCGAAACATAAAAATCCAAGGTGTTTATTAGATAATCGATACTTTTTTAATTGTAGTTTATTACTTCAATTTTAGCAGATATCACAAAAGCCACATAGATATCCAGACTTTATTAAAACGGTGTACTGAATCCGATACGCTTAAAATTGATTGATTTGATGTGAAATTTATGTGTCGTCCGGACAATTTCTTTTTTGATCCACCAATTAGAAAAAAAAAAAAAAAAATAAAAAATAAAAAATAAAAAAAAAAATGAAAAATGACTAATTGAATGAAACAATCGTTATCGGTATGGAATATTTCATTATATTTGGATATCGATTCGCTTGTCACCCTTATATGTATATAGGAAACTATTTCTCGGTGAGTTTAAAAAATAATGATTTATTCGATTTTGAAATTCAAAAAATTCTAAAAACAGTCCATTCACAAGCTAGTAATCGTGGTCACGAAAAGATTATGTACAAAAAAAAAATAATAATAAATGCAATAATGCTTAAGGACATTAAATTTGTCATGCCAATATTATTAAACGGCAAACCTTAAGCGTAATGGACTATATAATGTGGATCCGTCTACATGAGTGATAATTTTTATTTCAAGTTTCACACATGGTAACATCCCGCAACATTATCCTTGCAATAAGCTCTCGCCGTGGCCCGTTTGTTATGTTAGTTGTAGCGATTTGTTACCACTGAGCTCCAGCTGCTTGGTGCACTTGGTTCCGTATTCAGAAAAGCGACGATTCGCATTTATTTTTCTTACTTTAATATTTATCATTTTGGAAATAAATATAAGGCCAATATTACAAAACATTGCACATTTCGAGTCGAAAAACAGTTGCGATGTTTATTCCGTTGACGTAAAAATAATTGATGAAGGTGTTATTTACAATTGTCATTGAAACGAATTTAGCTGGAATTTTTGTTTCTTGATATTTCAATAATATTGTATGAAATAATTTTTTTTAAAGTTAAAAATACGTAATAAACAATAATATTAAAAAAATGTTAAATTAACACAAAGAAAGTGCGTCGTTCATATTCCTATCGCATCAAGCATTGAATTTATATATGATTCAGACTACGCAACGATATATTTCGAATAATTCCGTTTTTTCAAATTATTTTATAAAATTCAAAATTTTACAGTTTTAAATTGACATTATTATTTTCATTTTAAGGTTATATTTAAATTCAAAGACCCATAAGATCTCATGTCTTTTTAGGTCCTAATTTCACTTGTCAACTTTGACAACTGAAAACTTTGGAGAAGATATGTCGAATAAAGCATGCACATGAGAAAAGAATTTTTTAACATTTAAAAAAAAATATATTTAAAGACAATTGTATATTTCCGAAACCGAGTAGAAAATGAACCACGATGACTATGTGCATTGATCAGCTCGTTATTATCGCCGATCAATAGGTCGTTAATCTATCAACATTTTATGTACACGCTGAGAGTTAGAATGGAACTCCCAAATGGAGTTTAATTATTAAACGAGACTTTTCCATTAAATCATTTTTTTTTCATGCATTATCAATAAATATGAAACGCATTTACCGACAAGATATTTTCACATACTATATAGTGATGAATACTAGATGAGAAATGCATATAAAAAGAAATCGCTCGCGTATCGCCCTGAGACTTACCGTGAAAAGATACTCGTATAGTTCGATTACAAATACAGTTTGAAGATCAGTAAAAGGTCCTCGCTCGGTGTGCGGATCCCCGCGATGTATCTGCGAATGAGATAGACCGAACGTTGAGAAATCGGGTTTGGAGTAGGAAGTTTCTCGAAGAAAAGTGGGTTTTTTTTTTGCCATCTGAGTAATATTTTAGGGTTCTCGCGTCTCTTTATAGTTACCGCAGCAGACGACGAAACTTTTCGATAAGCCCGAGACGTACCCGCGTCCTGGAGCCGTGACGAAGTTTAACACTTTTGGAAACACACGACTGTATGTGAGCGAGCTAACTTGGCGTTTGAGTTAGCAAAAAGAGGCGAAATCAAATATAATTCGTATATGGTGTGTTTATGTATCTTGCCGAGTGCCATATTCCTCTTACGGCATTTCCTACCCAACTTTCGATTTCAAGGGATAACCAATGACATTCAGAATATGCTTAATTGGTAATAACGATACCACGCCTTCTTCCTGCCCAGGAATTATCGTAAATGCTTTCACATCATCATCTGCTGATATAACAAAGAATTCTCGCACTGACCGCAGAAAATTCAAGACATTTCGACAACAACGAAAAAAGTGAAAGATCCGTACGCGATTTTTTTGTTTTAACAGAATTACATCCTCTGTGTAGGATATTTCGCATCTTTGCTGAGAGTCGTGTATAATTGTATAGTGTAATTTTGCCGCTCGTTCAATTTTCTTTGATACCTCAACTAATGAATTCTCCTCCTTAATGAATGTCCGCTGTGCCTTATTTTTCTTTTCCTTTTCATTGCCTTGATTCTTCCACTCGATTTATTTCTTGTATCGCGGTTTATAAATTTTCGTGGAACTTCCTTTTCTACTTTTCAATCTTTTAAAGAGTTTTAATTTTTGTTTTGTATATTGTTTCACAAGGGCGTTGAGTATTTAGTACAAACTATTAATTTGACAAACAATGAACGTGTTGACCATACAAACGATGTTCCCATTTTACATTCTATATCTCTCTCTCTCCCTATTTACACATTTTACCTCATTTTGTAGATGTCCAGAGGACGGAAGCCAACTAGATTTTTGAAGTAATATTTATCTTTTCGCAAAAAAAAAGTCAGTTTTCACCGCAACTGGGAACTTTCCAAAGTTTGGTAACAAACCTAAAAATGCACGAATAAATCCTACAAGCGACAAGGTCTTTAAAAACGCACAAACGTAAGTAGAAGTTCATGTAAACAAATAATGGTACAATAGTATACTTCATCGGGACCAATAATAGAAACAATGTCATTTATATCGATTTAAGTATTACAACTGTTGGAAAGCTTTCTGTACATTTTCATGAAGAGTCGATGAAGGTAAACTACCGGGATCTTAAAAGGAGAATATAAATGTTATCTCGCTTTGTACCGAGTAGACTGATACTGGGGGCTTTTCGGGAATCTTCAAAGCAGGCGCAAAAACTTTAGTTCTAAAGAAGTTTTTTCCTCCAGATGTGGCCCGCGATGCTAATTAGTTCCATACTGCATTAGGAGTTCTTAACGAGCCGTACGCTTCCTCCGCCGGTATAAGTCACCAACGACAAGGGAAGGCAAGGTAGGTAATAACGTAACGAACTACTCCTATTACACGACAGAATTCAAAGAGCACCCAGTCGCAGAGACTATACGTGTATACGTGCACGTGTTTACTTGTATCGTAGTTGTACAATGCACGCGTAGCGCGTTATATCTAATGCAGAAACAGGGACCCTCTATTCGATTACTTGTTACGTTGCAAACAAACAGAGACACTTGGCAGACGGAAACAGAAACTGCTGCTCAGTATCAACTTGCGGAAAACGGTCTTCGTTGAAACGAAACTACAAACTGCTGACCCATTTCTCTATAATGTATATCAAAATATTATTGCAATTTAATGCATTTTCTGCTTTTTACTCCGGTTGCGCATAAACAAGTCGTCGAGACCATTTTCTTTAGCAGTATCTGGTCAACGTCGGTCTGCGATCCTTGATTCAGAAAAGCTGATCTACTTTCTATTAAATAAACTTATAATGCCATTATGGTTAATCGAGAAAATACTATATTCTTTCATGTCGTTCTCCCGTGCTGATATTGTAATGCCCCTGAGAATACAAAGTGAAGATTGAAATGTTGGTAGGATAGTTCAAGGATTGAATTTTGTTACGAATTTTAGGTGTGAATATTGAAGTACTGATCTTATTTTTTTTTTAATTGTTCTGAGTTAAGCTGTGGCGAATACACTGTTATTTTCGAAATTGGACACAAAAGGAATTCGTGACTGGAATCAAGAATCTTTACATGAATTCTGAAAAAGTTCCTGAATCTACGTAGGGTGTGAATTTTTATGAGATTTCGCGTACGGAACGAAAGGTGGTGTGTTTGGTTGGATACTTTACCACCTGAGCGTTACGTGGTATAACGGAGAAAATATCAACATTTCAATGGAATAAATGTGTGTACATATATGAGTTAGCGATAACCACTCTGTTTTGGATATCTGTTATGGAATGATTAGAAGGGAGATCTCTTCACAGTTGTTTTCCAATATGGACTGAATGATTCGATGAAAATGGAATGTACATTGGATGTCCAGCTATGTACGGATAATGGACGTCCAGACTCACTGGACGATCAATGTACATTTAGTGTTTGTCCAGTAGAAAACCTATTTATGTTTACGTCCATTGAATCCGGTTTGGACGTACTTGTGCTATTTGGATTCAGTTATAAAATAATTCTGGATTCCGTAATTACAATCTATTTTAGAGAAAAACGATATGGAAATTCTGGATGATATCCCTTTTAATTGGGTAAAAAAAAGATGAATATTGATATAACTGTCATAAAAATAAGAAAGCAAAAATGCAATTCTCTTAAATTCTAATGAAAGTCGAGTCAAATATTCGTAAACAAACGAATCATTTACGTAAATCGAAAATGGAAGAAAAGAATATTCAAGCTACCGCGCCTACTAGACACGGAGGAGCTCTTCGAAAAGCCGTGAGTATCGAAAGAATTTGCAAGAAGGAAGTGCTATACTAGTTTCGGAGCGGAAGTCTGTACGGGGGCTACCGCGAAAGTTCGAACGATTCCGGAATCTTTATTGAAGATCCTGGCAATGCGCGCTATATAGTTTTACGAGGGTAATCGATTGGCGCGCCGCTCCTGAGATGGCTATTCTTTTTGCAGTTTCCGGGAGTAGGTGGAACTCGAAACCAGGCTCTCGCAGAATATTATACAGGAGGAGGCGAAAGAACGAGAGAGCCAACATCTTACATGTTGTACGCTGCACCAGAAGTCGAACAAATAGAGACGAGTATCAAAGTTTCCCGACTTCTTAGATGGATCTCCTAATTAATTTTATTAACTCGTTCAACTGCTCTTTATAGGTGTTGAGAAGGCAATGGGAGTTCTATCTTGCCGCAATGAAAGAATTCGGAAACTATTGGTGAAACAATTCGAAAACTATTAAAATTTTTCAAGCTTAAGACACGCTTCGCTGTTTTATCGCTTTTTGACCTGTACAGTTAATTGAAATAACTAGTTTCGAAATGATTGTAAATTCCTTTGTCAGTATTGGACAACCTACTACTAGTACTAATAATGATTTTGACACTGCCTACTATATTCTTTCGAGTTCTAGCGAACACTTATAAACTGAATTATCTGATTTTTTTTTTAATTCTTGACAAAAACTCGTTAATTTTTGAAATATTCTAACAACAATTTACGGATTTTTTTGCAGAGCTGCCTCAGTCAAAAATACACTCAGATCTCAGTAAGTAACAATGCGATTATCGAGGTAAACAATTGAATTACTGCTCAGGTGTATTTCACTCGAATGAAGGTAACGGGCGAACCTCTGATAAGTAACCATTTGGGTATAATGCACATTGTAAATTGCTTTCCGTGGAACCGTTCTAATAAAGTGCTGTAACATTATCGGTACTTGCATGGGATGAAATTTAACCTTATATTCATTAAGAGCCATATAGAAATGTATTTGATATTTTTGTTTTAATTTCATAACTTTTAAAAGAAGCATTGAATGGCATCCAAGATTCTTTTGCAGCTTATTTGTAATATTAAATAAGTTCCAAAACATTATTGTTTTCAAACTTGCTTGCCTATGTTCATATTCTTTAAAATTGAAAGTGAAATTTTTTTGGCTTTGCTTCTCCGATCACCATCATCAGAATTGCTTTTTCAGCGTAAGGTTTTATTGATCATCTCCGTACCAATTTTCAGAAAGATAAACTGAGCGATATCGACGAGTAAGCGTCAGTCAGGGATTATGAATTTGCACCACTGTTATCAATTAATGTGCTTCATGTATTCTTTCAAACTGTGTTAAGAACCTAATAAAGTTCGTCATTAAACTTGACAATATGACCGATCCAAAGTTAGATTGATATCACATAATTTGATCAGTTCCTCAGTATCAAAAGATGTGTCATTATGTAAAGCACGAAAAACACATGTATACACAGTTCACGTACGAGAACTTTCGAACCGCAAGATGAAAGGTAAATTCACCTTGCGGTTTCTTCGTCTTTGATATCAACACCCTTCACACGCGGTTTACGATACTTCCTCGAAAATGCGCGAAGTCACGCCTCGTTCCATTGTTTGCTAAGGTTGAGGGGTTGCCAAGGACACGGGAATTTCCTTGTAGTCCGTTCACCAATTCGCAACTTCTGATCCACGCTCGGCCGGAACTTTTGATATTCGAGAGGGGAGAACGGTCAATTGCAAACGCACAACTCGCCACCACGGGTGCGAATCCCAAGGTGTTGAGTATACCCACGGTGTCGAATGTCACTTTCCTGAGAGCATTTAAGTCATTATGTATTCAGGCCACGATCCGTACGCGAATAGCTGGGCCTGCTTTAAAATTTCACATGCGATCTCAACAACTCTACCTGGTCGTTATTGCAGTTGCGTGGGTGTGCCGAAATGTAATTCGTGTTTTTAGCGTTGCATGTTACGTTGCCAAACCCAACGAAATTCAACACTTTTTTTAGGTTCGATTTAAAGAATGGAAAATCTACTTTTATGCTTACAGGTTTAATTACTTTCATTGTCTATCTATTTCCTGCAGCTTTATTATCGTATCTTTTATTAATAATTACTTATTAGAATTACTATTTATTTACAAAGAGATTGATTTCAAATCAATATATTTTCTAGTATATATAAAATACACGAATAATACATTGTTTCCAATGTTACCAATGTAATGAATGTGAGTAAAGTTAAAGATGGTTCCCGGAATATATCGGATGTTCAAAAAGCCCTCCTTGAAATCAGTTACGGTTTAAATTCACTTTAGTACTACCATTTTTTTTAAGCCAATTATAATTCAAACGCGAGAAAAGCAAGCCGTTCGAGCAAAAGTGTACGAACTTGGGAGGAAATCACACGTGCCACATAACAGTAACGTTTTATGGCTGAAAGCCCATCCACGTACAATTGTAAAAACTAAATGAGGTTTCCAATACAATTTCCTGCTGGCTGATTTTACCATGAATTTGAATCGATCCTTCGTTTGCCAGCATGAAACAAACGCTTTACAAAATGAGTACGGTACACTGGTGCTACGACAGGAAATTAGAGATTCCGCTTGGTTCGAAGAGCCAATACTAAATTCTCGTTCTCTTCACTTATCTCGACTTTACACCTGTGAATCACTCATTCCTTTGTAGGGCACTTTCATATAATTGGTTCAGGATTAGCGAATGCAAGTTTAAAAACGATTTTGTATGATAAGAAATGTTCATCAATCGTTTATCTTCATCATTATTATCATCCCAACTATTTTCATCAAACTGTCATCATCAAAATATACTTTCTCTTTAAAGAAGGCACGTATTGAGTACTTTATACGTCTATAGTAATTACTGAATGTACTACGTAATCTAACAGTATTCAATAATTACAACTAGGTTATATTATGGCATCACATTTCTTACAGTCACTTGAAGAACGACCTTTGCTTTGCATATCGTTGATTGACCCAAGCTTTCGAAGACTGCAGTTTCTGCGAAGTCACGCTCTACATTGCAGTCGTTTATTTGCAGACAATCAATAAGTGAGTACTGTACTCTATTGTTGTTATTGATAAAATCTAAAAGGCAATATAACTTTCGATTACTTGGCTTTAAAAGTTCAGAATATTCTACATTTTTCAAAGTTTCCAAGCTTCATATAATGACATTTTATATTTTTAGATGGAGTTCCTTTAACAACCACCTTACGTTCTGCTCTTGATCGCCACCGGAGAAAATATCATAGTGTTCGAACTTTGATTCGCCTAGAAAACTCTCTTTAACCAAAGAAAGTCTTGAGTCGTCCGGTCCTTACCGCGTGCTCTCTTCGTTTGGAAAGAGTTTCTAAGTTAGGGTTACAGCATCGGTGGAAAAACTTGGCCGTATGATGAAGTCATCGAAAAGTTAATTGATGCGGAACAATGAACGATAAAAACGCAATACCACATAAGAAGGGGCGATGTGCTTGTATCGATCGCCCCTTACAAGATAAATAAAAAACGGATATCACCGAGGGAGAAAAAAGTTCTCGAGGAAAGACAATGTCTGAATTCGACACTTGTGCGTCTTCCGTCCATTCGGTCTTATCTTTCAACTGGTACTTGTTCACTTCGCAGGACGCAAGAACAAAGTAGCTCAGCCTTTGTACCGTAGAATCCGAGTATTCCTTTCTTGAACAGAACTTTCGACCTCGACATATATTACAGATTCGGGTTCTCTGCAGTCGTGGAAGAAGATGGTATTTGCCAGTAAGTTTTCACTTTTGTAATATCGTGAAATATAGTGTCACTTTCAGTACTTTATAGTCTTCGCAGATTTTCATATATGAATCGTTTTGATAAAATAAAAGGACGGAGGAAGTTCGATATTATGAAAAAAAATTTTGGTTGTAGGTCATATTATGTAATAAAACTCCATTCACTGAAATATATTCAGACTTGACATTTCAGTTTTGTCAAAATCGATAAGAAATGAGTTGAATTTATATAATAAAATAATTTAAGTTATCAATTAAAAAAAAATTAATATATAATATAAAACGTATTACTTAAAATTAGTTATGAAACGAAAAGTATAAAATAGGTAATTCTGTTCTGAAAGAACCCTGACCAAGTTTGACAAATATTTTTTACGTGAAAGTTTGGATTATGCCCAGATCCATTGTAGTTTAGCATTTCTAATCAGCCCAATTAATTAATGTAATGAGACTTTCTATGAAATTAAGAATCGTGCGAAAAATTCAACTTTCCGCATTATGTGTCTGGGGCTATTGGGTTATCGCGACAACGCGTAAAAATTATCTAGCCCCCATGCGACTCGGGAGTTTCGCTGGATCGTTTAGAGCGCGCTTTTAGATGCTGCTCAAGAAATACGCGACCATTAATTCTCGCGGAACCACTTTTAGCGTCCGGGGGAAACTGGGGAACGAGCAAACTACCTTCTGGGAAGGAAAAAGAAGTCTCCACGTGGACTCAGCGTGTCTAACCCCTTTTCCTCTGCCTTGAATTTCTCTATGCCTCTCTTCACCTCATATACTATATGGCAAAAGAAAAAAAATGTAAATTTTATAATATTTTTGAATGGATAAAATAGGATGATTAATTTATATGCTAATCTATATAGCATACAAGCTTGAAACGTTTTTATTCGAGAATAATATACAACCGATTTTATAAATGAAGTTTTAAAATGATTTTGTTAGGTCTAAAATATGACGTAACAAAAAATCTTCAAGTTTGAATGCATTTACTAACTATTAGAACTACATAATAATTATTTATATATGTGTAGCAAAAGTCGTTGTGTCCTGAATTCAGGACAGATATTTTGTAAATTTCAGACTTAAGTTTGAAAAAACAACAGGTTTGGAGAAAATAGAATTTATTGTTTTATTCATTTAAAATTAATTTGAATTCAAATTTTTCATGGGTCTCTATAAAAAAAAATTATATATACATGGTGTCCCAAAAGTACGGGCACGGCTGAATATCTCGGAAAATAAGGGAGCTAGAAAAAAAACTTTAAATGCAAAAGTTATAAATATGGGGTTTCCTTTCAAAAATTACTCTAACATTCAGATAATTTACTTCAAGGTCAAGATTATCAAGGTCGTTGGCTTCCAAACCTTACATTTATTTGCCCATAAATTCCGAAAAGTTCAAAGAAAACAGCTTCTGGAGGATTTTTTAATGTTTGACCTGAACTTAACCTTCTGAAGGTTATATTCTTACAAATATAAAAACATAATCATTTCGGACTTGAAATTTCCCGCTCTTACAGAATACGATGTAAAAAATAGAGGTTCGTATTAAGAAAAATCACATTCATATGACCTTGGAGGTCAAGGTCAAATTCAAGGTTACCGTTTTGATTTACCAAAATGTTTGTATATAGAATTTTCTTTTTGGCGCCCTTATTTTCCAAGATATTCAGGTATGCCCATACTTTTGGGACACCCTGTATATATATTAATTGAATATCAAAATACTTGAACGTGAAAATATATCAATAGTTATTGTCAATAATGAAATCGGACTCCATACCGCACATCAGGCATAATTTTAGTAAAAAAATTTAGATTTCGAACTATTAAAGTACGATTACAATCTCAATCTGCAAATAGTGAAATGAAAAAGCTTCATATTTAAGATTAAAATTGAAATTATTAAAGCTACATTTTTCGTTTAAGAAAAACAATATCAAGTATAACGAAAACTTTATGACGACATCTAATTCTCATAAAAGCACAGAGAATAATCTGCATAGAAAATAAAGAACAACGAGCAGTGATGAAAAAATAATGAAAAATGGTTTACATAATTAATTTTGGTACGGTATATATCATTTTTGTAAATTTCCCTCTCTGTTTTCTTTTGAAGTATATGGGAACCTTATACTAATCTCGAAAGAAAACTGACGGCGGAAACAACGTCAGTGAAAATGCATAAAAACGAAATAACTGAGAAATGAGACAAGACGCTCTTGAATGATCGGGCTCTTTGTCATTGCTTTCTCGCCAGGAAATTTGATCGGCCTATTCCCGACATTATGCGGTATGCGGGAGACCGCATTACCTGCCTGCAATGTTGCCAAATGCGGAATTTCGCATAGGCGACGTTAAATGTATGAGTATAATAACGTCGTTGAAATGTAACGAGAATGGGCTGTGACACAATACTCCGTTCTACTTATATTCGCGAATTTAATGTTTTTTTTTTTTTTTGTAAGAATATGTATCATCTGTCGTTCAAGTAGTTGGTGATCGTACTTAGAATGTATCTAATTTAATTTATTTAAATGTAAAATTGCTAATGTTTTTTTCACATATATAATTTCGGTACAAATTATAATTTTTCGAGCTTTTATCCTGAAAGCTTTCGCAATTTCCACATGTCCTACACACACAAAAATATCGAGGCTCAAATTCGCCCAGAAATCTATGTTCAATTTCTCATTATCTCATTAAGAACAATAGGTCTTTAATATAAAGAATGTGCGTAATCAACGATTACTCGAAATTGGATGGATCTGTCGGAATCGAACATTCATCATCTTGCTCTGCATATTAATATCCCCCCCCCCCCCTCATTCATATAAACAACTGATACCTTCAATGTTTGCAGAGCCTAAACTATAAGAAATAATTTGGTACATAGCCCTAGCTGTGATAATGGGGAATCTCGTGTTAAATCAGACGTAACCAGCCTTTGTGCTAATTGTAGCCCATCAGGGTCTTGTAGAGAATCGGAGTCTTAATGAGGTTGTGCTTCATGGCATGGTTCTTTTACTCAACCAGGATTCATCCTCTTTTTTAGATGTCTCTCTGAGATTCTTTTCTGTCTAGCACACCTCTTATCTTGTTTCCACTTTAGATGGAAATGAATATATAGAAATAGAATATTTTTACTATCGTGAACAGGACGTAGCAAATTTGTATATCTTGCTTTTCAATTTTTCCTCCTGGGAGTATGTACAACTAGTCAGATTAAAATATATGGTTTTAGTGAAATGATGTATGCAATAATTGTGAGGTGGAAATCGAAGAACCAGTTTCTTATACGACCACATTCATTTCATTTGACAGAATTTTCCATGCCTTATTCGTTTCCCGGCATACCGTACGAACTGCTCTCTTCATTCTGCAAGCGTACAAGGTAGTTGATTAAGGAGGGTTGATATTTTTGAAAAGACCTCTCGTGTGGAGCTTGCAAGTCCTGCACGAGCTTTAAAACGTGATTTATATATACATACGCGGGGCCTAAATGCCTACACACCTATAAGGGTCTAAAGAAACGTGTACATTCCAATGAAAGAGTCTTGTGTGCGCGTAAAGCCCAGAGCGGTGCTTCTTTGCGGTTTTATCGTATCGGCGCCTGCACTGACGCGCCGTGCCGTCTTGCCGTCGCGCGCCGTTTGCCGCGGAATGCTACGAAAGAAAGAGAAGGCAAAAGAAGCGGGCTGCCCATCTATCGTCGCGGTACGAGGGAAAGATAGAATGGAGTGAAAAGAAAGAAAGAAAGCGATAGAGTAAAAGAGTGCAAAGAACGATAAAGAAATAGCGAGTGAGAGAGAGAGAGAAAGGATGGAGGACTATACGGCGCGGGAGGAAGAGCTCGAATGCTCAATGTAGTCTTGAAATACTCGTTAATCTCGGACCGTCGGCGGAAGGTAGCGAGGGGAATTTAAAGGAGCACTGCAAGCCTCGAAGGACTCCTTCGGAAATCGCTATTGACCTCGAAAAGCTAAGACGGGTTTTTCGTATAAAAGTCGAGAAGGTATCACCGCGAAAGACCGGAAGAAGGTGGCAGAGAGGTTACGATCCGTTTTGTACGTCCGTTGGTTCGTCGGAGCGAACGTGATCCGGTGACTCCGTTTCAGCCTGACAATATGCTCGAAAATTTGGTTCGCAACGTAGTACGTCCGTACATACGACAGCCCCTACACTCCCGACTTGCCAGGCACTCTTACTACGGATCGAATTTTCACGGAGATTCGATTTATTCGCAAAACCGTTGGAGGGTTCGTTCGCATTCTACCGGTACTTCTTGGTCACAGCTTTCAATCGAGCTTCGGACAAATACGGAAATTTACCCTTCTTTTACCATGACTTTTAAACAGTGAAAATATTATTTCCATGCTGACAGATTTGAAAGAGTGGAAACTATTGTTACATGTTCACCAAGTGTTCTAATGTTTATCGACATTTATGCTTTCAAAATTCAAAATTTAATTACTTCGCGACGCACTGTTCCACGTCTAAGATGGCCGACCACGTTGCCTAAAGTTACTTGAAAAAAAAAAGCGGATTCAATATGGCTATATTGTAGATAATGTTAAAAGTTCGTAGTTCACTGATGTAAAACATCAAATGTATACCTCGTTCGATTCTACATTTTTTTTTTTTCTTGACGAAAATAAATTGAATTGTTGTAATTTGGATCCGCCATTTTGAATTTTGAAAATTTAAGATCAGTTTCGTAATCTGCGAATCCGGAAACCCCCGAGTAACTATAGTGTCATTTCGATTAAGTAACTTTTTACATTTCGGTCGGCCATCTTGGATACGCCATTTTTAATTTTTATAATCTCAGGTCAGGTTCGTAATCAGACATTGCAGAAAAAGCTGAGTAACAAATTTCATCATCATTAGGCAACAATTTAAATATATATATATATACATATATTTCATGTTTTGTATAACATTATCAATAAACAAACACAAATATTTACATTTCTAAACAAGATCCAATTGTAATTACTTGAAAAAAGTAAAAAATAAAAATTAATTGAAAAATGGCGTCACAACCTGACTCGACATCATTCTGGTAAGGATTAAATTGTGATGTCAAGTCCTTCAGGAAAAAAGGAGACCTTTCGCAGCCAATGGTTAAAGTAAAATGTCGAAAAACCAATCTCCTTCATCATGATCCGTACATATCAGAAATTGAATATTTTTGCGTATAAACGCGCTGTTGAAATAAAAGTAGTATATTTAGCGAAACGTAGAGAGACAAAGAAATGTCAATTTTTGTATTAACAGCCCCCCGTACATACACGCAATATCCAGTTTTCATTAATTTCGACGCATTGATTTCCGAAATCCGACAAAGTTTTCAATTACGCGGAAATAGCATAAACCTCGGCAAATTGAGATTTTATAGGCATGTTAAAACGGAAGAGGCACTTTGAATTTCAAAGTCAGCAACACCGGGGTCGTTGCAATAAAAGTTCAAATACAGATATAAAAATTAAGTGGCAATACTGCATTATCGAACACGAGCTTTAGATTGATTTAATGGGAGGAAATAAAATTAATTCAATTTATCGTAGAACGATGCATTGACACAATTAGTATCATTTCGCATCGGAAATAAAATATAAAAAAAACTATCAAACAATAACAAATATCGAATGGCATTACAAGAAGACAAAAAGAAAAATCGAAAAGGAAAAATGTTATTTTTTAAGGAACTGAAAATTTTCAGAAATTGAAAAATCATCAATCAAGTACACGGTGTTTATTTATCCCTGCTCTATTACATTGTTGAACTTTGTATCTTTGTTGCTCCGATATACATTCGATGTACAATACTTGTCCTTTTTTGGTAAATCTGTTTTATTTTCATTTTGCACTCAAAACTCATTATGACTACCTCCTTTATTTACGTTTTTTCACTCTTCTATTATAAACGAGAAAATGGTAAAGATTTGGAGAAACGTTAAAATAAGGGAGGGAGTCGCAACATTATTGCTTGACCCGAAAAATAAATAGTTTACTTCGATTCAGTAATGATCAATATGATAAGTCTGCTTACTAATATTTAATTCAATGTTCTAGATAAAATTGACATCCTAGAATTGTTAAAATTATCAGTAAATTTCCGTTTTTTAGCCTATTTTGGAGTATTTGATTTTGAAACTGTAACGTATGAAAAAGATAGCACTCTATATACGAAGAAACATTAATTTTAAAAAAGATTCGTCTTGAGCCTAGCCATTGTTCTACGTTTATCAACGATAAAGCTTTTCCAAATAGCGTAAACAAATTTTCAAATGTATACTAAATAGTGGAGTAGTATATCAAATTAAATGCAAACATTGCAATTCATCATATGTGGGTGAGACAAGCAGATTGTTAAGAACACGAATTAATGAAAACAAAAGAAACGTATATAATTCAAAAGAGAAGTATATACAGGTTTAACTATATGTAAATCCGATCGATAAGGATGATTTCCGGATATTTAGACTTTTTATCTGTGTAATCACAGATTAGAGACAGGACACACTTTTGATTATGGAAACGTACGTAATTTTAGAAATAGCGAAAATACATAATAAAAGAAAACAAATTGAAAATTATTTTATTAAAAAAATAGATAATACAGTTAACATAAGATTTGAAAAACGTCAAATTTAGCATAATTTTATTTTTGGCTAATGTAAATAAGTTTGAATTTTGTTTACATTTATTGATTCGTCTCGTTAAACAATCGCAATTTAAACCACATATATATATAAATAAGAAACTAAGATACAGGCTACTATAGGATACATTTTGCCATATAACATCATGGCCGGCAATAGCGTTCGTTTTTAAAAAAATTTGTTTTTACTTTTAATTTTTTAGTTTTTATTTAAGTTTAATTATTTCAGTTTTAAATACGCCACACGTGAACTCAACATCGTTCACAAGGTACATATATTTTTAATTATATATATATTTTTTTTTTCTTTCTTCTTCAATATTTTTTCATTTATAACATTTTTTAATAATGTATTTACTCATAGAATTTTTTTGAGGAGGACTGTAATAAACGGTCGAAACGTTAAAGATGTAGTTTCTTTAATTAGACCAATTACCAAGAATTATTCACTAATATTTATTAAAAACTGGACAAGAAATGATTTAAATATAAATTAAAAGTATACTAAACTGTCTAAAAATTCGTTCATATATCAGGACATAAAATGGCTTATTAAGTATTAAGTAAAAATTTTTTTAAATTTTGAAGAATTTTCCGCCATTTTGAATTTTGAAAATCACGTGTCTCGTCAAAATCATTAAGGCATAAGCATTTTTCGAAATCGTTGATTACAATAATATGACAGCAGATATTCAAAATACAAAATGGCGGTTGAAAAAACTAATACGGCATTGGAGTTTTATAAGAATCGCTCGAAACTTATTACTTAGTTGGTTATTTAGGTCGTTGATGCAGAATCTGAGATCGAATAATAACGTTAAAATTATCAGTTCCAATATGGCGAATTACTGAAATGGATGAAACAAAGTGTCGATACTTTTGCCCTTGAAAACTTGTTATTTAAGTGCGATTCCTTTGAATGCGTGAAAAAAGAAAAAAAAAGAATATTAGGAAAATATCTACTTATATAAAACAATTTCGGCGTCCTTGTCGTGTAATCGAAGATTCGGGCCATTCGGGCGTGGATATTATTAGCACACAAACAATTAAAACCCAAAGTTGTTTATAAAATAAAACTTCACAAATACATATCATCATAAAATAATGTTACAATAGGTGCATTAATTAACTAAAACGTGTGTTTAATCAGGAAACAAAAGTGTTCATTCGCCTGAATGCTGTCATTGACGTATATAATACAATATTGATACAAACTGGCATCGTGATTATCATTTTGTGAAATATTCCTACCGTCAAAACGTGCGCATCGATTCTCTTTAAATAGACATAAACAATTGCGTTCCACGTGAAAACATTCAAAACAAAAAATAAAAGGTCAAAATAAATAAAGGATGCATATATCGACCCGCCCTGTTATTTACGTAAATATTTTTAAATGCACTATAGTGCATTTAAATAAAAGCTGCAGGAACGTAAATTCAATAATAACACTTATTGATATACAATTATCAATACTATCTACACACTTCGATCAACGTCAGTGAAAAAAGGTCTCTGAAGGCATGCAGGAGGGTCGCCTAATGTTCCGTGCATACAGAAAGGTCGGCGGTTCATAACTTTTTTTCGAATGAATCGGCATATAGCAACACGTTACTCATTGTGTTGGCTCTTACACGATTAATCACTGCCAGTCCCGCACGCGTGTGTATACGGAAAGGGAGAGTACGGCTAGGGTACGGGAAGCAGAGTCGGGTTCGGAGACGAAACATTACGTATCCGTGTATAAGTATATATGTATAATGTTGGTGGACACTGTGCATGCGTGTGCAGGTCGGTACAAGGAAGTGTACATATATACACATCGACTCGAGCCAGTGTCACTTTGGACAGGAGATGCTTTATTGTCCGAGGAGCACGAGCGCGCAATTCAGTCGCATTTTCATACCCGACAGGTCCTGATAAAGCGTCGACGTTCACACTCGGTGAAATTTTTCCAGTGTATGCTCGTATACCCGTTCCATTTTTAATACTAGCAATGTAAACGGGAACCAGACCGAAAGCCAAAGGGATAAAAGAGGGATAGGGGCTGAAAAAATGTCGGCAAGGGGATTGCATGCGGCTTACGAATTTTGTATAACAAAAATGGGAAAACTCGCAGAAGTAAACGAAATATATAGTAAACCAACATCAAAATTGGGGTTGCCACGAATGATAATCATTTGGTTACAAGGCATTAATTTATTTGAACAAAACGTCATTGTATATGGATATATTCTATGTGCGTTATAGGAAAACGGAAGAATAATCGCGGGATAACATTCGTGAACCAGTTGGAAGTCATTGACACATGTGGGTTTAAAGAATTTTTATATATATAGCACACTGCTTCATTAACGTTACGTTTCTCACTACCCCTTTCAGGTATCTTGTATAATACAAGTCACTTCTTTTCTTGGAACTGAATAAAAAAATATTTCGCCACTTATTATAGTCACATTACTTTTCTTTGAAATGTTGGCTCTGAAAATGAGACAGAAATATCAAAATGCTTTACTACCAGTATATGGTCGTCCTAGATTAAGATAATGCGACGTTCCGAAAAGATTTCACGATTATATTCTTTGAAATTAATTTTTCTGAAGTTTAGATTATGAAATCTAATATGTTCGAATATGATAAATGCATCTTCCGAAACCAGGTCAAAGTTTCCAGCATTCCCGAATAACTGTACCAGAAAGAATCAATGGGGTTTCGAGATTTCATTCACATTAGATCATTTCCCCAAATCAAGATATCCAAAGTTTAATGATCGCGAACGGTAAAGCCCCACAAAAGAAAAATTGCACAAACATAAATCAATGAATTGAAAATAAAGAGAAAATCAGAAAGATCTATACGTAAATATCGGAAAATAGATAAATACATATATTATTGATGAAGTGATAATAAATACGGTATAGTCAGGGATGGAAACAATTCAAAACGGAAGATTTGTACTACGTTCTCATACATATACATCATTCAGCATGCATCATCAATAATGCGATAAAATCAATATAATAGTAGAAAAATCAATGAGCCCTATCTGTATTGTATGCTTCATATATAAAAATTTTCTCGTAAGAGAAAAACTGGATGACCTATCGCTTATCACTCAATAATCGGGAAATCAGAGCGTATGAAAAGTCTGGAACGAAAATCTGTTCGCGATTCAAATAGACGTGAAGAGGTCGCCCTGTGTGAGTGAAAAAGGGGGGTCGTTATATAGGCGTGACGAAACAATTTTCCGGAAGGCACGCGACGCGATAAATCGTTGCAGGCGATGAACGTACGAGAGAGAGAGAGAGAGAGAGAGAAAGAGAGAGAGAGAGAGAGAGAGAGCTAGCCCGAGGGGTTCGTAGATAGGAGAGGAAAATTCGTCTCCCGAGCATTTGTTATTTGAATGTATCGTGCACTTAGTACGTCTATAAAACTTACAGGACGTGCCGGGCGCCGTCCGAATCGGCGAAAGGAAATGGTTAACGTAAAACGACTTTCCCACTTCACATCCACGCTGCTTAAACACGTCAGACGACTTGGTAACTTGCGGCAAAAAGAATGAAACTGCTCTTTATGGTTCCTTTTATTCATTTCACCAGTGCGCCGGAATTTTAATATTCGGCGCTCCGTACGGAAATGTTAATGAGACGTTACATCGGGAGCTATGCAAATTTTGGAAGTTCGTAAAAACTATATAGAAGCGAAATAAATAATATACGGTTTTAATGGATGTACGATTCTCGATGTCGCATAATCACTCGCAAAGATGCGAATCCCGAAGAAAATTTTGTTCAAAATTTACCGCAGTATCTTTGATATTTTCTGCAACTATTGGAGCTTATTTATTTGCAGCATACACTGCATTAGCATTTAGTTAGACACAAATTTCGGGTGACCTCCATGTTTCACAATTAGACAATTCAAGTTTAATATTAGGAACATTACAATATACCCACACTTATCTCATGCTAAATGTAGATTTGTAATAAGAAAAGTCCAATTCTAGAATAATATGTTAGATGATTAATTTCTTATTTGGCCTAAATATCGTTCAAAACAATGGAAAAAGCATTGTCTTCAATTTTTGTGAGAAACCCCGTGGGATCGAGGTATTACAATAGATATTATATGGCTTCGGCAGAAAGGAAATAAATGAAGATGACTGGTCCAAAAGTAGTTAACAATCCTTCGTGATGCATGATACCCATAATCAACATCAAAAGCGAATGTAATCGATAAAAAAGTCTAAATATCCGGAAATCATCGTTATCGATCGGATTTACATTTTTCCCGAGTATCGTTTTCGGTTTCCAATAATAACATTGTCATTCAGGACACCGAACCGCCATAACGATATTTACCCACGCAACGCTCGATTTACCCGCTTTAGGATATCTGTCGTTCCGAAATAAATGCGGATACGTCTCGCGTGCCTTTTATTTTGCCCCGACACAATAATAAATAACATCCGAGAATATCGGAGGTTTTGTATATTATATTCCTCCTACTCGTTCCACCGTTCCTTAATACCGCTGCGTTTGCGGTATGATAGATGCACGTATCGAACTCGCGGGTCCATTCCTGAAAGCGAAGGAATACACGAGTAAAAAGGAGGAGCAAAAACAAAAAACTGAACGCGTGCGAGCATTTTTAGCCACCTGTCGAAGCATGTTGAATTTTTTTATATGCTACTTTTTTCAGTCCATATCCGATATCCCCGTTGTGCGCGTTTTATAAAAGGTACAAGGGACCGTATAGCTAGTGAAAGGATATAACTTACGTCAGCAGGCATGCACGTTTCATCTCGCTTTCTTTCTGTCGTGCTTCTTCCACCGCCGTACATTTTCGTACGTACATTTCCTACGTCCGCAGAGTAGGGAAGGTCGGTTTTACTACAGCTATATACGTAACCCCCGGGATAAAGAACGATATGGAAAGAAGAAACAAGTCCACGCGATAATTCAGGCACACCCCTGCGGCCCGCACCCCCTATATACGTGAACTTCCTGCCCGCGGGTTTACAGAGGCGTCGCAAGCGCTACAACCCCAGCCTCATCCCAAACAATCCGCGACCATTGCCCAAGCTCGTGCCCCGAAAAAAGCGGTCAATTCGTTTGCTCATTTTTTAGTTCTCATATACCATTAACGGCGCCGTGGGTATAGCGCACAATGGCACCGGAGTGATTTAAGAGGTCTTGTTTGATGACTCCATTATTTCAGTTTTTACTTTGCGCTTTCGCCGAATGAGCTCGTAAAAAATTTCAACTTTGCCGAGTTTACGCTCCATGTAAATTATCTCATTGCTTCAACGAAAACATTGACTAGAGGGAAACGAATTTCTAGATCGTAATGACTGAATGATTAAACAATTGGATTTTACTTTGCACGGATCAATTGAATGTAAGGTTATAATTCTCTTGAACTTTATCAGGGATAGTCTTCTATGCATGAGTCTTTGCTCATGCCCACTCGAATGTGCGTGATTCCACGCAGTTAGTTGAAGACACATAATGAAGAACTTAAATTCGGTTGCTTGGTTACTTTGTATGTTACATGTTCTAAACTCTAAGGAGTTTTGTATTCTTTTAATCATTGATTGCAAAGTAGAGTATCGCAACCTCCATTTTGCGACTTTACCCTAGAAATACACTGGGATAAATTACTGGCATCTATAGTGCAGGTTGATGGTAGGGGTAACTACGTCTAGGGATGAAATGTACAACAATGCAATATGTCAATTAAGATTTTAATGGACTGAATTTAAAGCAATAATCCTAAGACTTAAAGTCAAGTACATCGTAGACCTTAAATCTAGCATCGTATACTGTTATCTTTCGAGTACATAGAGACTGAAAACACAAGGATACACAAGATCGTTTGAAGCCTCGCGTAGCATCCTACATTGAATTCCAAAGGACCATATGTATATATATATACGTGTATATTTTGATGAAATGAAAGAAGGAAGAAACTGCTTGTTATGTAGGTTAACAGCATTTGAAAGAGTCGTAAAAACAAGGTTGACCTCCCGACTCGCACCCTCATTTCTTTGGAGCAAGAGCAAGCAAGCGCAGCGTCGTTATTCTTTAAGCCTCGAGTCTCGACTTCTTTTTCTCTTGCACCCCTTTGCCCCGGCAACACCGTATCTCTTGTACAACACGCGGGTGGTGGTGATTTGGGAATAGGAAGTCACGCGGGGATTCGAAGGAGTGGAATGGCAATGGGGCAAAGAGGTGGCAGGGTTGGGGGGTGGGGGGTTATAACGCGGGCTCGGAATTTCACGAAACTCCGCGCCGAAGCACGAGGGATAGAAGACTGTTTTATACGTTCACGTGACCGGCGATGCGGACAAACGACCGGGCGGTAGTAACGACTGATGTCTATGCGATATTTCAGCGACCCTCTCTCGCTGCTTCCGGAATCCAGGAATCACGAAGAACGAAAGAGGCGGGTGCGTGGACAAACGAATGAGCGGGCGAGCGCGGCATAGAGCACAGACGGCCAACGGATAAAAAGGCGAAGCAGGAAGGAAGTGAAAAAGACGCAGAAAAGAGGGCGCCGAAAGAAAGAGGGAGATAGAGGATGCACGGAGAAGAAGCACAAAAAGATGGATAAAGCGTAGACGTCGTACCTCCGGCACTCGTCGCTCGTTACCCGGTCTAAATACGCTTAGTAGAGCTTAGCTCGTGATTCCACCAAGAAGAGATTTATCTCCACGAAAGAAAATATAATGTGAGAGTGAACCGAATTGCGAAACTGCCGTAGCTCTTATATATACTCTGTGAATGAATTGATAAATATTTCTCTGAAAAATCATTCTCGATTTTATGACGTTTATGAGCTGCCGAATCTTCCGTCTAACGTTGAATGTGACAAGAAATGTGACAATAGTTTGAAAACATTCATAAGAGAACCTTTTATATTAAAGAATTTCTGCAAAGGTCTGTTGATGCACACTAATAGATAGTCTTTTGGCATGAAGCGAGTAGAACTATTCTATTACCCTGGTATAAATTGCCCTTGATTGCCTTTGATTTTCCATACAAGGCCCTACTTGGCCTTAGATTTAGCATTACATTCCCTTCAAGGCCTTGTCGGATATGTAACGCTTCAAAATCCATGTCTAATAGGACACCATGGGACCATTATCCACTGAACTAGGGTTACTGACGATGACCAACATACTACGTCGAGTTGGCTGTTACGCGGTGTACGAATTCTTTTTCTGCAAATCGCTATTGTTTTCACAGAGAATACCAACGAATTGTGTCCAATGAAGCATGGAGCAAACAATAACATAGAAGAGCTATGATAACCACAATGCAGCGTGAATGTTGATTGATTGTTGGTATTTTTAAATCCACGCAAATAAGGGAGGTTCTGTCCCAACAATTATGATGACATTGCCAATCGGTAGGGTACCACATTATGCAACACAAATGAAACACTATATAGTGTGTATATTATAGATGTAGGTCGTGTATGTAGTTTGGTAGCGTAACTCCATCAGATTCTCTCTGCTTCTGAATGGGGGTGTATTACTTAGTTTCTGTATCTGATGTTTATGTAGAGTCGGAAACTGATTTTCCCTAAATACTCTGAACATTCCTTTAGCGCAGGGATGATAATTGATTATTTATACAGAAAATTAATTAAACTATTCAAAGTAACATTAAAACAGATTTGGTTGAATTCAAGGAAGACAATATTAAAATATGACTGATGCATTAAGAAATATGCAAATAAGGATAAAAATAAAATAAAGCAATGAAGATTTCTTTCCTACTTGAATAATATATTTTATACAAGTACTATAAGCTATAGTCAAGTCGAGACAAGTCCTTCTGTTACTATACTATTCATTGCAGCAACAGAACAAGCGAGGAAGGAGATTATTAGTTCGGAATATTCTCCATCCACGGAGGGACCGTAACGTCTAACCTGAACAATTTACATCAAATACTATTTGCATTCCGCACGGTCATTCAAACTTCACTCTACCGATAAGATTGGTCGGATTAATAAGGTCAATCTTATCACAAGGCAAGTTTCCTTGATATTCAAATTCAACTGTTTCCACCACAATGACTTCATTGTATTTCTGCCACTTTATGTGTATTATACGAAACAATTTAATACTTTTCTGGATTATGTCATGAAAAATTCCTTAATACATGCAAAATTCTAGTTGATCTATTTTATACATTAATTATGTAATTAATATTTCAATATAAGGAGTCTTGGTTTCTATGTTTAGTTGACATAAAAAGTGAAAAAGTTTACGTTTTGGATAAATAATCAAGCTCCACGTGTAATGAATGTGTCATTGATAATAATACAACGATTAATAATACGCAATCAATTAAAAATCGTGTATAGGTGTAAATATTGTACAAGAGTCTCGATTACATTTACTCAAATCACTCTGCAAAATGATATGTTTAACATTTCAATTAAATGGTTTCCATAATATCGCTTGTATTTTCGTCATAATATGAAAAACTCTAAAATTATCGTTTGGAAAATCATTGTATTTTACATTAATTCCATCATTTCTTAATTTAAAGTTTATTTGTATTTTAAAATTGAAGATAAAAAGACGAAATTAAAACAAATTCAAAAGTGTAGTGTTTATTTAACGAAAGTAATACTAATGTTTTAAGAAAAATTATGTCTAAAATTGTGTACCTCATATATTCCACGTGACTTCCTATTAATTCCGACGAGCCACGATGGAAGTCGGTAAATACATTCAATTTCTTTTTCAATTTCGACTAAAAATTAATGTCAATTTTATAATCGATGAATATTTATGGAGAAACATTAGTTTAAAATTTCTCTTCAAATTAGACAATTAATCGAACAATTTTTAAAACGACGTCAGAAAACATGATACAAATCACTAAACATACAATCATTCGTATACACCACACAACAACAGTAGCGTTATATATATACATGCATGTGTTTAATAATTTTATGTAATTTTAAGCGAAATTTCCATATCACGTGCTGTTGCGCAACTTTTAATGAATATTTCCCCACAACCAGTTTTAATTGTCTCCGATAATTTTTTAAATTCAAATTTAACAAATGAATATTTTAAAAACTCGGAAAATCGTCTCGAACAAACTGTTTAAAAATTTATGAAAAGCTTCATAGTAATTAAAATGTATTAATTAAACGATAAACAATTGTTTTTGAACTTAAGTTCTTGAACATTACTTATTTTCTCAAAACGGTGTTAAAGAAAGAGGAGTTGTATTCTTATTGAAAACTGGAATCTGTATATTATATTTATGATTTGGATGAAGCCGTTAGTACGTTGGGATATAATAGAAAATATATTTAGAAACAACAATCATATTTAGAACACCGTCCCAACCGGCACCAAATGTTTGTAACGTTTTTGAAACGTTTCAGAAACATTTTTAAAACGTTTAATAGGAAATTCGTCTATGCGGTCATCACCTAGTACACCCGGGGGTTACCGGTATACCTTAAAAATTCCCTATAAGTCTAAGTCGAAAATGTAGGATTTTAAGACGTAAATATTACATATTTCTAACCAAATAAGTAATATCGACTACATGGTCGAAATTAGGTAATCGAACAAAGTCATATTTTCTTAAAAGAAGACCCTAATAATGACTTGTAAAGTTATTCAACTTTGAAGACATATGATCGACCTTATGTGTGACTTTAAAGTCACATGACTTTCAGTGGAATTTTGGAACTTAAAATTAAGTCATATTCTACCTGTGTTGGGTCTATAGACATTTTTTAGGTTGAAAATTGGTAACTTATTCCCTAATTAGGGCGAACTGACTTTGTCTTGGTCCCGATGCCCATCTTTGCTGCTTGGGTTCATGTCTGCGACGTTTATAAAACGTTTCTGAAAAGTTTCACAAACGTTACAGACATTTGGTCTAAGCGATTGGGGTGCCAATAAGCGTTTAGTATATGTAGTCAATAAGACCGAATCAATGTTATATTTTCTAAAATATTCATAAAATGAAGGGACATTTTTCTATCAAATTGGCAAAATATATGCCGTGAATATTTTTCAATAAAATGTGAAAAATGATTAAGATCACAAATAGATAAAATGCAATCAATATTTTTTCTTAATATGCCGTTGTAAAAAGTGGTCATTGTTGAACGATCACGTTGTGAATATAAAAAAGTTTAATCTAGCTTAGTATTATTTAAAAAAGAAGCACATATAACTGGTCGCTCAATTTATTCGCTTTTCTATTCGTAATGCATTTATAATTTAGAATTAACAATTTCTAACTTGGCATAAATTATTCATAAGGCAAGAATAACATTATTCTTTAATTTCTTCAAAATGCACTGTATACATATGAAAATATCAGAACAAAGCAAAATAATTTTTAACGAATAGTTATAATTTTTCTAATTTCAAACGATATATATATTAAAAATATTTCAGTACCAAACGGTTTTATGTTCAAATATTACTACATAACTAAAAAGTTAAAAGTTCTGTAGATTTTCGCATATACATAATATACTCCGATTTTTGGTTATCGAAATACAGTTCATTTAGGAAGCATAAAGCGATATTTGATTTTATATAAGGAACTGGTTAAGCACTATGATGAAACTAATATCTCGCATTGTAATTCAAACATATATAGAAATATAGCTCCAATATGTTTTTTTTTTTTTACTACCAATTTCTAAACATGATTAAATCAACAATAAGATGATAATTTTAATAAAGTATAATCGAGAGATCTATAATTAATTGAAATATACCTGTAATTCATTTGTAAAGGCTGATAATCCATTTTGAATAGTTGAGATTTACAGAACACTGTGCAGACACAAAGCTAAATCGATACGTTCTATTCTCCTCTAATTATGATACGATACCATATAAAGCATTGCAGTTCTTATATAACTGCCAAATAGCACTAATTGGATCCTCCATTTGTACAGATTACTGCTAGGATAATTCTGCCGGAACTATAATAATAGGTGGTGTATAATGTGAAATTTTATTTTGATTTCAATAAGTACGACCATCAGTTGCTGGTGATTATTTTGCGGTACGGATTATTCCGAGTTTAATTGTTCTGCTATTTCGGAGTGAATAATTGCATTGATAACTCGTTATTGTTTTAATATTAAATTGGAATTATTATACAAAAGAGTTAATAAGTTAAAAATGTACAAGAAATCCCAATTTAAACTTGTCGGGAACCTATTAGATACAATTTGTTATAATTGCATAAAATCGGCTCATATGAAAAATCAACATTATAATCTTAACAAAAAAAAAATATAGTTACAGACGATTCCGATAAATTATAATATCTTATTCTATGAAAATAAATGTTTACACGGTAATGTATATTTGAAAAACACCTCATTTTCCAGTTGTACAATACTTTTTAATTAAATACTTATAGTATTTTTTAGGGGTTTTATTTATTGCTTCATTAATATTTTTAAAATTATTTTCTCGTGTTCCTAATAGAATGAAGAGCATACCCCCCCCCCCCCCCCTCCCTCCCGATAATAATTTATTTTAATCAATTATGTAACGTGAATGTATACAGTTTATAAATAATTTCGTGCGATTTTTATATGTAATAGTGGAGCGAATAGATATTTCATTTTAAAAAATTTTGCTCCATGAGCATCAATTTTTAATAATTTGGAATCTGATAAATTGTATAATCTGAAAATATTTCAAATTTTTTTTTACATCGACGATAATAATTCATTTATGATTTTTTTTAACTCCGATTTTTTATTTACAATCTGTCTTTTTTTGAGACAATAAGTAAATTTTTCTTATTATACAGTTACATGTTTGATTAGAAATACTTCAGCGAGCATTCTAATTTGGTTTTGTTACATATTTAACATTTAGTTTATAAAGAAAAAGAATCATTTAAGAAGGCAACATTTTTGCTTGAATTATTACTGCGTACGTAGAATTTTGTTTATATATATATATATAACAAGCAGAATTATATAATTTATACTCAAATTCTTCATTAGATAACAAATATAGAAACAATTTCCATTTCATGAATTTCATCGAAAATAAAGTGGTAAATAAAGTAATGTTACTTATAGAACGTCTTTCATTACCAAATAAATATTGATTGATTTGGAAAATGATATATATTTTCTTCTTAAAGATTTTATCATAAACAATTGCTATTATGTTGTTTGAAGGTCTACACTGACCCTACAGCAGGAAGTGTACTTTTTCAACTTCATTTCTTTCTTCTCTAAAACTACACGCACTGAACTCAATAGGATTAGATAACTGTTATTAAGAGAGGAAATCGCTTTCCCCACCAGATGCGTTATTTAGATGCCCTAATATCCACATTGAACGTGATATTTGAGACCGCAGGGAAAGTGATTTTCAGACGAACGGGTGCGTCGACGTTTTTGGGGATCTCGAGTCTCGTTACCTCTTTCCTAAGTATTTTTTTTTTATTCAAATAACCCTATTTTCTTTTGACATTTATTTTGTATTCAAATTTTATCTTTTTTAAGCCATCTACGGAGTATAAAAATCTATATTTAATAGAGTCCGGTTTTCATTAAATTTGAAGTTTCTATAGAATATACTTTGTTTTTTCTTTCTTGGCCGATTTCAATTTTACAAAATTATGATTCAATAGATTCTTGGATTTTTGGTATTACGACCAGATTTTCTAGATTCTCTTCAGAAATACGTTAATATCGAAATGTGTTTGAATACAAAATATCACAAAAAATATGTTATAAACAATTTTGTATAGTGCAAAACAAAACGTAGACTTCCTGTCGTTTCTACTTTCTCAAAATATAAAACTTTTTTCTAAAAACTTTATGAAATATTTTGGTAAAAAATTATTTTCAATGACTTAGTTCTGAATTAAGTACCCCAAAAAGAAAAAAATCATCATTATCCCCTTATTGTCTTGACAATCCCGCTAAACACGTAACCTTTCTGCGACGTCGCATTTTATCTGCAATTGAGTAAATTAACAACGTTTTGAAGAAGCAGATTATAAAAGGTTTAGGCAA
>JAPYZR010000227.1:0-40214 GCA_030522945.1 Trichopria nigra | reverse complement strand
ATCCAGATATAATCATATATGATCCAGATATAATCATATATGATCCAGATATAATCATATCTGATCCAGATATAATTATATCTAATCCATTTTTTCCCGGGTAATTTATGAATTGAACAATTATTTTTTAATAAATGTACTTTAAGATGTATATTAACTAAGTATATTAAAAAAAAAAAAAAAATTGTTTACATAAAAGAAGAAGTTTACAGTAAAGGTGCGATTGATTTTTTGAAAAAGGAGCGATTTCAATTCAAAAACCGCGCTTTTCATTACGTAACAGAGGATCATGATTGATCTTAATTTAACATTTGTATATTTACGGTGTTAATTTCCTTAACATTTAATAAAATTCTTAGGCACATTTCACAAAATTTTCTTATTTTTTTTTTTAATTTCTTAATTTAATGGTTAAATATTAATAAATGTGATGAATAACTAAAATAAAGAACTGGCTTTTTGAACTATTTGAACTATATTTCAACTAAAGAATGATTATAGATTGTCGATTTTAATTAAGAAAATGTGACAAAATATTTTCCGGAAAAAGCATTTAATCTGAAAGTGGCCCGGATTAAACGGTTCTCCTTTTACATTTAAAAAGGAAGTTACATTGGAGAGTTTCCAAACTATAAAATTTAACTATAAAAAGTCATGGATTTTGTTTGCCGGAAATCGAGAATTCGTAGTAAACAATTTCAAATTACTGCTTTTATAATTATGAATCAAGTTAAATCACCTCCGATAATTGTTTAATGTATTACCGTATTAGCTGGACAAGGATGAAATTGGATATGTACTGTGTTTATGTAATTTATTTACATATTTAAAGAAAATATACTATCAATTTATCTTTTCCGCTGATATGTCAAGAGTTGAAGTTGCATCGGCACAGTACTGGCCCAGTACTGACACAGTGCGGACTTCAAGTGCTGGAAAGTTATAATATAGAAATGGATTCTATTTTGCACACAAGATGTCAAGCCTAAAGGGTTCACTAATTGAATAGGGTGGTAATAAAGGGAACATTTTGAATATGGATGATGATGAGGGTAATTGGGAAACATTATTAAAAGAGGTTTACCTGCTGACGAATGGAAATTCTTGATGTCAAGTTTTCATAGAACTCTACGAAAATGGACCCTCCTATATTAAATTTGGAGGTTAAAGCAACCGTAGATTCGACTATTCGAAAGAGAGATGAGAGAATTGTAGAAAAATGTTTGGAGCCACTTAACCTTGTTATGAGATTATTAACTGATTAGCAACAAGGCGAATCAGAAATTCGTCGAAGTTTAATTCTGACGAACATTAAGGCGGACCTCAAAGATCAATTGAAAGATTTCTCTTCTGGTGAATAGCTGTTTGGGCCTAAAAATTTTAAGGCTGCAAAATTTTTACAACAATCGACGAAAGAACTGAAGATTGCTTCCAAATAAAATTTTGGAAAAGATAAGATTCCATAAAACTACAATGTTCCGCCTGCCCGAAATCAACAGAAATCAACGTTCTACCCGAGGAGAGGCAGTTTTACAATCGGAATCACAACTCTACTTCTCGGGTCAGGAATCAATTTCAGACACAAGACCTGAAAAAGAAATTTTAAAGGTGAGAATGGCGGGAAGATTATTTCGGTTTCTGAAACAATGGCAAGTATTGACATCAGATGAAACGATCTTGAGTTCGATTTCAGGGCACAAAATACCTTTTAATAAACCAGTTAGACAAACAATTCCTCTTTCTGAATCAATTTGGTCAGTACGAGAAGTACCTTTAATTTCAGAAGAACTGGGAAACCGAAATATGATACAACGTGGGATCCACAAGTGGATCCACTTACTCTAATTGACACACGCAATTTTGAAGAAAAAACTAATTTAATTGAAATGAAGAATCCTAACCGCATTAAAACTTTTCGATTTAATACAAATCAGACCGTACTAATAATTCCTTATTATCAGAGCAATAAAATAATTTGTCCGACTCTGACATTGGATGAATATATGATAAGGACGCGAGATTTACGAGATTCTGAAACTCGTCTATTCATCGTTATAAAGAAACCACAATAAAGTGTATCCAGTCAAACACTGAGTCGATAGATAAAGAAGACCCTAACAGACAGGATAATAGACACGAACATTTTCGTTGTTCATAGCGCCCGACATGCGTTGACCTCAACGGCTAAAAGAAGTGGGATCACCATTGATGTCATTAAAAGAGCAGCGGGATGGTCTGAAAGTTCACGAACATTTGCAAATTTTTATGATCATGGTATGATTAGTACCAGAGAGACATTTACAAAAGCAATTTTAATAAAAATGTTAAATAACTGGTTATTTTCCTATAATACTTTGTATTCTATTAAAAAAATTTAAAAACGAAAATTTATTTAATATATTTTGGTGTATTTTCTATAAAACATACTCCTAATTATTTTCCTTATGATATCTCATGTGTTTCTGTCGAAAAACGCGAAATAAATATAAAAGTTGGTATTTTCTGTTCCGAACCGCGAGTCACTATATGATAGTAAGGAACCTGTAACCGAAAAAGTCGTCCAGAGGTTAAATCAGTTATATAATAGATATTCAGTGTAAGACGATACAACACTCCTTTTCCAAGTAAACATTGATAAAAGAAACGATATCTATCAGTTTCATTTGACAGCTTTGACCGATAAGTTCATATTGTATAACGGCAATCATTCTCAGGTAGTTCGAAATTACTTTTGAAAGTTCGTTTCCATTTTACGAGATTCGTCAGTATAAATAATGGAGCAATTCAAAACACATCTTTTTTTTACAGATATTGTTTTTTTTTATAACGCGTGAACAGGAAAGCTTTTAACGGGTTATCAGAAATCCAGAAATCTTCGTATTTTCTAAAAAAAAAAGCAAAAATTCCTTGAGTTTGTTACTTATGACGTTCACTACTTGGATAAATATAAAACATATACTCGGAAAAGGAACTCTATTATACGTTATCAAAAATTCCTGCCCATCAATTTCGAAAAGCAAAGGTCAAATTCGACTCGTTTTATCTAGAACTCATTTTTCAAATTCCCGCACATTTTGAGAAAAGCTCCGTGAAATTGCAACTCGAATTCACCCTCGAAGTCTGGTGGTATAGAAAGCGAATCTACACGTGACACGAATAGACGAATATCCACAGAGACGGCGGGTCGAAAGACTTCCTTTGCAGGGTTTTATTTCTGGAGGCTGCAAGCCGATAAAAAAGCGCATAAAACTCAATTTTGGTGTTATGTTCGTACCACAGTAACGTTTGCAAGTTTCCTTCAGTCTCAAGCCTAAGTAAATAAAAGACTGCGGATACATTAACAAACCCGACATCGTTTCTTTTATGTTTTATATATTATTGAAGTTACCCTCTTGGAATATTCATAAGAAAATACAATAAACTCTGTTTAATAAATTTTTAAATTCACATATGTAATTTACAATTGATGCCTATATATAGTAAACGAAAAAGACGACAAATATCTTTCAAAGTAAGCCGAACCAAAAATAAATTGTTTGCCGTAACGTTTTTCAGAAAAAAACAAAATTACTTTTTGCTTACTAGGAAGGGAAAGAAGATTGGGAAGAGATACTGACAAATTAAAAAAAAAACCGACTTTATTATAGAAACGTGTTACCCTGCGTGATTTTCCAAGTGCGAAGAGGTGACATCTGCAATACTGGACTGGAAATATGTTGGAAGATAATAAACTACAAATCCTAATTACTGATTAATTAATTATATTAGTGTAATGATTTACGATGTGTGCATTCCTATACTTTGATGGTCGACGCTTTAGAAGCGGGTCACGTGGTAATCGCATCTTGCAATTTTATGACCGAGTGCGTTTCATGAATAAGGCATCAGTCCGGCGTGACTGAAGCAGACGGGACAGAAATGTGAGACATTTCCTATCAATCAAACAATGTATATCACCAGGCTATGGCATGCGGCTAATTGAATGAAACAGTGCATGGCGATAAAACAATCCTCGGCTGGATTTTTATCAACATTCGACGTTTTCGAAATATAAATTCAAGAAAGTGATATATTTCTAATGTTTAATTGAATTTTTACGGGCTATAGGAATGAGAAATCGAAAATGTTTCATATTGTGAGATATGAACAATATCAAATTACTTTCCAACAAACATGTCATACACTGCATTTTAAATCACTTCTAAGTTTAATTTTTAAGATGAATATGACTGAAATCAGGGGTCATTCGTGCATTATACTTACAAGTCAGCACGAGAACGTAACTATTGGATATTATAACTGACGTTTACATAAGATAAGTCGATCAAAAAAAAGGGAATAATGGTGGTTTAGAAAATAAGAGATGTCACATTTTTGACCAAAACATGACATGATATTCTATTCACGATTGGGATTTTGGATTCGAGACAAAAAGAGATAGAGAAATGAGATATCATTCGTTTAAGAAAAAATTTCTCTTGAACATTGAATTATAGTGTCTTATTTACTTCCAATTCATAATTATATATAGAAAGCTTAAAGTTTTTGGATGATGAGAGACGAAGGCGTTCGAAACTCGGAACTGTATAGAGACGACAATGATGTTGTGTAATTCTATAACATGGTTATTTAATGAGAAACGATAGAAAGCCGATATCATGTACTTGGCGTCATAAATATAATTTTGCGTTTCATGTCTAAAGCTTATAATTACTTAACGCAATGACGGGGGATGTACAGTATTAATGAAATGTGAGAAAATTGCAATAAAAAATAATTCCTTAATATCTATAACATGTTTCACGCGATCTACTAATAAACAATGTTATGTACATATATGTATGTAATAAAAATTCTACAATGCATTAGGTGCGTTTCAAAACGAAATTTCATCAAGGTGCGGCTCATCGAAAATACCGATATCATTCAACATTAACCCACAACGCGAATTCCGTATTGCGTGTTTTCAATGCAAGATACACTACTTGATTATTCCAGTAATTAACATTACTCACCTACAAGAATGCAAGCAACGTCGGACATATTATCCAGAATCTCCCTGTGCTTGAGTAGTGGCAGGCAGGAATTCGCGACAATCATCCCGATTAAATACCCCATTAAGGTCAATCCATGCAAATTTCGCAAAACAGGAAAAGCCGAATACACTGCAAGCGTCATTCCCATGAATCCCACTGATACATAACCCAGCACTGAAAACACAAGATCCGTCATTGAAACTCTTGCTTCTTTTTTTTCTTCCTCTACCGACTTGCAGAAGACAATGGTTGTCTGGCCAGTAGTTTTGGACCAGGATACGCAAAAACTGTCCCGTTCGTAGCTTTGCTCCTGGGTTCTCAAAACCCCATCTTTGCCGATGACGAATTTCTCTTGTGGATAGATGTCCGGGTGCAACATTGCCGGCCAAATATTTCCTGGGCATGCCGTCCCAATTACTGGATAGAAGGCATCTTCGATCCTTGAGATCCATCGCAATTCGGGATCCATCTCTTCGTCCAAAGGTCGAATCACTGCAGAGACATTCAGTTCTGCTGCAGAGGTGCAAATCTTGTTAAAATAGACCTTTCCAGGTGGACAGCAAATGCGAATGCAACTAGTCAGTTCACAGGGGCATCCCCGGGTTTTATTCTTTTTAGTGTACCAGAGGTTTCGAGGGTACAACAAGTCGAGATACCGGACAGATCCATTCTCGAATTTGGTTGCATTAGGCATTGGAATTGTGAGAAACTTGTTGCACGGTGCTTCTTCCCCCACTGTCGGTGATGCAAAGATGCCTCCGATGATTGAGAAAAATAGGAGATTGGCAAGCATCTTTCCCACGACAGCTACTACAACACTAATCGGTAAAATTGCAATCTTTCTTCACGTTCATTTAGTCTACTACATATTAATATACTCGATTACACATTATATTATGATACAATTGAATGTTTTTTCCAATCGCATTTAAATTTTAACCTAACGTAACACTGAGATCTTAGCGAATGAAGGTGCCAGTAATTATAATGATAAATACACAATTCATCACCAAAAACATTATCGTAAAAGGAGATCAATTCGTTTGACATAACGCAATTCTGAATCACATTCACCTATTTATATTAAATGCAAATATAATATTAGTAAATTTGCAAAAATAAGTAGGACTGAATAAAATAATGGGATGGTCGTTTGATAACATTGACACTTGCACTTCCAGTAGATTAAGTTGGAACTGACTCTATATTTTTGTTCGAAAGCTTTTGGATAAACTTTGTAGTTTTAGTCGTAGCCGAAATTGGAAGTCTTGGCGTCAACTTGCTAATTTAAGGAGTTCGCAAATTCTTACAGCATTTCATTACTTTCACTGTTACATCTTCGCAGATAATTGACATCTATAGAAGTTTCCTTCCACCCAAAAAAAAGAATAGCATTAAGATACACGAAGAATTCGAACTGAGGCGAGGAAAATTTCAACTTTACTAGGTTATCCAGCAATAAATCACTAAATTTACTAATTGATTGATGAAAATCAGCGAGATTATCGTCGATTGGAAGGGGACTGGACTCTGCCGGCAAGAGCACCTTTTTTTCAACGGGATTCGCGTCCGTTGATGGACCGGTTCTCGAGGAGGCGACTTTACTAGTGAACGTTTTTTACTTTCACTTTTATCGTTTCCTTCAATGCTCGTTCCTTTCCTCCCCCGTCAATTACCTCCCCACCGAGCTCCTGTGTATCTGCACGGCCTGTGGTATTACGTAATTGAGTAGGTCTTGATAATGAATCGCTTTTGAATTGTCGTTTAAAAAATTTCGCGTCTTGTATTATTTACGACGTGCATTCGTTTATTGGTTTACAATTTACATTTGAACCAAAAAAAAAGTGAATGGACAATTAATTTTAAGTAAATCCATTATAAGGTTTAAAAATTCAATTCGATTAACAAATCTATGATTTTCTGCATTTCATTATTATTATATTGCTTTGTTATTTCAATCACATGAATCATGTTTCTTCCGTAACACCACCGAATCTTATGACAAGATTAAAGGATGTAATACCTATTGTTTATTACAAAAATTTAACTTTTTGGTAATGTTGATTTTTATCAATTTTGGACAATATACACATCTTTCGTTATAAATTAACAAAAAAAAAAAATCTACCACTTCTTGTCAACCTCAAGACTTTATTCAATTGCGTTCAATAAAACTTTATTGAAACTAATAATGTTTAACGGTACCAATAAAACTGAAATTTTTCGTGTTTTAATCCTACTACAAAGACAAATTGTGCATTCATCGCATCAAACAAGAAGACGATTTTAATCAATCGATTAAAAATGTTACATGATTCGAACGTGAAGAAAAATAATTGCAACCAGGGATATTACTATACTAAAAACGAAAATTTTGAAAAAATCTCGAAAAATAACAATTGTCTTGAATCTTGGGAAAATCACTGGGTAAAAACAAATATTTGCTTACTACAACTTAACGCCACTATGTACTTCGCGAAACTAACCGAGCATCAAAGATGAGTTTGGCATAAAAAGCGACGGGGCACCAATACTAACACGCAATTCGACGTTGTGGAGAGAATCCAGATGTCCGCGCATCGGCTAGTACACCGTAAAATAACTCGCCGCCCTGTCTATATATGAATGCCTCCATCAACCGGATCAACCCTCAGGTGGATTTGTGATAAGAGACGTGCTCCGCCCACATTTCCCATTAAGGTTCCACAAATTTCTTTCGGATATATAGGCTTTTACGTTAATTTGCGAACCGCGGGGAGAAATTCGATTTGTCCAGATATGTTCCTTCAATTCGTTGACCTTTGGCCAAATTCGATAATTATTGGTCGAATACTGGGTTTATCTTTCGTTGTGATATTGTTACTAAAATGGTACGAATTCGATGAAGAAAAAAATATTTAATTCCTGCATTATGACTTATTCTATACTGGTGCGTCGAAACACATATATGGTGTTCCGTGTGAAAAACATAAAATTCCATTCTACGAAAACAGTTTATCGAATAGTAATATTTGTTAGTAAACCGTTGATGATCTTTGAACCTGTAATCATTACGTGCCAATAATTGCTTCGATACTCGTCAGCACGGAAAAAAAATTCTGCCCATACATTTTTTCCGTGAGTGGCCATAAAAGTTCTGTTTTGCACCCTAGTGACAAAAATAATTATCTATAATTTAAAGCATTTTTTATCTTGTTACCACACATCAATTTGTATGCCCACATCATACGTGTTTACATTGAAATATACACAATATATATATAAGGACTACTTTTTTTCCGTCATGTGAATCGAAAAATAAAACATGCAAATGTATGCAGATGTTCTTGTGAAGGGCAATACGCAAACGTGTATATACAGATATATATATATAGTAATGTTAAATAACACATGAAAAATTATATTATGAATGGGTGATTGAGTGAACCATCTCCGCCAGCTTCCTAATAGTCATTATCTGCTCCAAATTCGATTCGTGTCTACAAAAATGCACGTATCTCGTAGATTTATGAGAAAAAGAGATCACGACTTCGGAAAGGTTGGAGCCTTCCATTACCATCTGCACATGACATTTGATCCACTATATCCGACGTCTCTTTTAAGGACTTTTTCGTAATAGATTTTCATTGCATTTTCTATTAAAACAAATTTTATAATATTCAAATAAAATTTATTATATAGGCATGTATTTTTATTAAAATATTGTACCTGCACAAAGTGTATAGTCGTGAAATTCCAATTTTACGTAATATATGTATTAAAATAAAAAAAAAATATGCAAAACATGAGAAAATTCTATACACAAACAATAGACAATGAGTAAGACACGAAAGCCTGAAATTTAAATCAGGGTAGCATGTATACAGGACATTGAACAAAAGACGTTTCAACGAATAATTTAATGTTTGAATGGGTAAAGTAAGTAATATTTTTAGTACGTGAATGAACTAGTTTCTTCGGCGTTGCGTGATCATCTTTCTAGATTTGAACTTTTGATAAATCGGAGTACTTCTTTAAATATAGTACCACAGACAATGGACAAATTATAGACACTTTTCAAAGAGAACTGGACGTACGCGGGACGTACTTTTTTTCTTAACCATAAAATAATGCACTTAAATAGACGTACATCGGATGTGTTCGCACAATGAGCTTCGATTTTACGTTCGTTTTCCGACCATATATCAAATGGAGACAAAAGCTGGACATACATTATATGCCCAACTTATGTAAAAGTCTCCATTATCCTAACACAGCTGTATGTCCAATGAGCATCATTTTTCCAATCATAAAATAGGTATTTCAAACAGGTATGAATACCCTGACGTGTCCATACAATCGACATCCAAATGCACATACGGACGTCTATTTTACATCCATTTTCCAACCACATAAAACTTTTATAGGGATTATGCATGGACTTCGACTAAAACGAGAATGCAGATCGATTAGCAAGAGAAAAGAGTTAAGTATTGTATGTCGGTGAGTTGCGTTGTTCAACTAAACAATCAGTTTAGAGGTGGGAAAGCTAGAATGCATAGCGTATGTTGTATTATTAATGTCATATATTTTCAAAAGTAATTAAAGAAATTTAAAAACAATTTTTATGTCTGAAATGAATCCCTTATATACATGTTATAGAGAACCATAATCAATATAATTACCATATGTAGATTTTAGAGTTGACATATTTACGTAGCTGATAGTATGAAGTGGTCGAATTTTTTTAGGTTGTCCGAGATTTTTTACCTTGAACCTGACATAACCACTTGTTAAGCAGGTGCGAATATAGCTCAATCTAATTCTCATAACAATTCATATTCTAGTATTGTAGCAAATGTTTCGATGCTAAAAGCGAACTATACTGGAGCGCATCGAAGTAATTGTTATAGAATAATAAAAAAGTGTAAATTTCATGTGTTTCATAGTTTAATTTCGACCATTTATCGTCTAACAGACATTCATTTATTAACATTTTTTCCACGTAATTATTTCCATCAAATTTCAAAGCTAAAAATGTTTGTTTTGCAGTGAAGAAAACCGTAAGCTACAGCAGAGCATGCCAATAATAGTATTCCTAAAAATTCGTCAAATTTTCTAATTTTATATGATTTTTCCATTTTAAATTCGTCAATAATAATATGTATGATTTTATTCGTCTTTGAATCTGGTAAGTTTAATGAAAACCCGGCCAATCAAAAATAATAAATATTTCGTTTGGTCAAGATTGAACAATATATTAAACTTTCAAAATAAGCCACGGTATTCGACATATGATAATCTCAAGAGAAACCGAGTTATCGCAAAAAAATCAGGTTTTTCTTATTATAGCATGTAATATATGTACATATTATTTTGAGGTCGAAACGTATTCGAATTGTATTCCTTACTAACCAAAAAGATATTTTTATGCGATATATTTTTAGAATTGACACATATCGATGCATTTTTGCTATAATTCCATTTTTATCAAAATTGTTTTCACTATTCAATTAAACCCATCACTTATCATACGTACATTTAAAAATACGCGTCGATTGAATTCGGAAACATGAAACATGAATAAAATTGTTGTTTTGTTCGTGTCATAGATTAATCGAGTCACGGTCATTTACAGGGTCACGTTTCATTGACTTGCTGTTTCAGTGCCTTGCTGTTCTTTGTGTAGCTAATTAAGGAATGCGTACAAATCCGGGTGACTCTTATTCACGACCCCTTCAGAAATCAGAAATGTAACAAAAGGATCATTAAAATGTATCAAATAAGTTAATCAGCTGCACAGGGGGCGTACGGTAACCGTACTTTGGACCCCTTTAAGAGTAAAAGAATGACAAATCACACTTTAAATGACATTTAACCGCACGCGAACTGTAACATAAGTGTAATTTGGACAATTCTTATATCTTTCGTACATTCCGAATTGTATCAGGAAAAAAATCGGTTATGCCACCCCTCGCTGACATTTTTGTTCGATGAAGTCCATAAGGTGTAGGCTCGTTGTAGTTGGTCGTTGTGTTGGTTCTACAAATCGAGTAATCACTCGAATTTGAATTTTCAAAGTTGTAATAAAATACTCGGTCCTACCGCATGTATTGCGTTTTAATATATTGACTTGACATTTATAATTTTATTCTTGCGCTTTTATCATTTAAATCAAAATCGTGAAATTACATTTGCATTTGAATTGACTAACGGATTCCATTTCTAATAATCCCTTATATTACATGATGTATAACTTTAATTTTTTACAATATTCAATGTCATTGTCATTCTGTTTCTAAATTGAATGCTAAAGTTTCTCTCGATTTGGAATATCCATGAACAGTGAAGTTTTAGAATTATGAACCTGCACATTTTTATGGAGAGCTTGAGATTTATGAAAAAGTACCAAGTAAATGATGCATGAAGCATAAAAATGAAAACCTAAGTTATAAAAATCTTATATTTGATTAAATTTTAGTTTCGATGTTAAATAATGTTAAAAAAATGTTAAATAAAAAGATGTTAACAAAAATTTAATATTTAAAAATTAGAGTTGACAATACACTCGATCCAGGTAAAACCATGGTACATTATATAAATGTACATTGACTAATTCTGTCAACTTTGAACACCGTTCAAATTGACAACCAGAATTTGAGTTAACTCACAATCAGAAAAACATCAAGATCTTTTAACAAGACCTAAATAATTAAGAATAATAAGGAAAGGCCATATAAACCAAATAAGAATAATTTCTGCAGATCTCATTATACCCGAAACATCAAAGAAACGCTTTTCCAGTCCTCATGACTGTACCCTCGAGACTTAAAAATTCAAATAATTCTAGAATATTCTTCGAGACTTATCTTTAATCGGATTTAGCTCAATACAAACTTAATTAATTTACTGACGGATCCATAAGAAAGTGGTGGAACATACCCCATGGGTAGATAAACCGATGTCGTTTCATACGTAGAATTCAAGGTTTCAGGAAATATGAATATTCATATTTCCTGCAGCACCAATATCTATACATGAAGAAACCGCGAACTAAAGAATTATCTAATAAAATAAATTTAGAAAAATTACAAATTTCCAACAACGCCAAAGCTCTGGTGGTTCAGATCTACCTTCGTAAACTGTAGGTTTCATGGCGAATTAGTTCTTTAAGAGTTCAAGAACGTCGACATTAAATAAAATAAATAAACTAGAGACTTCTCCCCTACGGCGTTCGATAGAAGATTTTGAAGTTTGCTCAGTTCTTTACTATATTCGGAGATATCTCAACTTCCTATTATGTCAATTTTAGAAAATCGCTTACTGTTTTATTCAATATATAAGTGATCACAATATTAGTATAAATAATTAATCTTACGTAACTTACGTAAAAGATCACGGACATACATTTTTTTTTCATTCTTAGGTCCATTATGATATGAAACATGGACCTTTGATGAAAAAAATATAGTTGATTTCTTTTTCGAATGACCAAATTCAATACTTCGATCCAACCTAGGGTATGGGTCGTTTGCAACCACTAATTATTCTTCCCTATATTTTGATGTTTTTCCCCAGGTAATTTCTCGATGAATACACGCTTATAAATAAAAATAACTTTGAACAAGACGTCGTTCAAATCTATAAATTAAATAAACGCAGCTGTAGAAAAACACTGGAGACGCTGTAATAAGAAGGCATCATAGTCTTTCAGAAGGAACTATTTTTAGTATCTGTAGATTATTAGGTCTATAGCATTTATTACGTATTATCATTCTATATTCGGTACAGGTTGGTTTGATGAATATTTGGTATAATATTTATACACTATTTATATATTTGTTTTAACTAAAGCATTTATTTACAAAGTGAACGCACATCCCATAGACTTAGAAGATGTATGGTACATCCGAACGATCGTAAACTTTCGTATCGTTCCTGTCGTAATTTGTACCTGACAGAGATAACAATAAAGATGAACCTCGTACTCCTATTTTATAAGATATACATTAGAATGTGCCAACGTCATCGTTGATCCGTCCTTTAACCTATCATAATTTTTATATTTTCAGTCATTCAATGAAGAAATTTGACTTTCATTATTATTATTGCTCGATCACGATCATTATCATTGAATCCCAACGAATGGGGCGGTAATATTTTTACAATTCGGTAAATTATGATTATGATATCATTCGTTATCACAATTTGCGGTACGATACATATCAGATAAACATATGCATCTTTTCGTCTCTCTAATCCAACCCCAATATTTTGGTTTGGGAAACGCACGATCCTCTGAAGTTTCATGACTCTTTAGTTTACAAAAGTGACAACACTTGAAATGAAACGCTTCGGTATTAGAATCTGTATTCTATTCATTCAGGAGGCAGAGTAGAATTCGAGCGAGTAGAGGTTAAAAACTCCATATGAATGATGTTTTTATTTTTTGGACGGACGAAATGCCGTTTATCGATTTTCAAAAAGCGCGTTCGTTCCGACGCAACATGACACATTCGCACGTTTATATGAAAATTCTGATAACGCATCTTGTTTTTGAATCGGTTTTATTATGTAAATACTCTTCGAACACGAAGGTTATTGTAGTGGGTAGCTTTATTAGAATATCACGTGTCAACTCAGGGCTATTTAAATATCCGTCGTGTCGTTGAGAATACATCGCCCTTTAATTTAGTATCGAACATTACTATTTTGTCACCCGATGAACTTATTTTAGGCAATTTCCGTCTCTCCGTCACACATATACCGACCACAATAGACGAATCACCAAAGCGTATTTATAACAAATTATAAATGTCATTTGCGCTATTTGACCCTATCATAATTCCTTCGAAGTCACCTCCTCAATATGATTTCCGTTTAATTGTAGGATCCTCCCTTCATGCTCGGAACCAACAGATTACTATATCTATTCAAAAGCGAATCACGTGAGCTTACATTTTGTTTCAAATAATGTCATTGTAGTCATCTTTATTAAACATATACCGGTTCGATGAATATTAATAGAATTTAAGCATATCATATAATCCTCACGATTCTCGTTTTCATTTTTAATTAAAACGTTTTAATATCGTCACCATTTCCATAACCAATATGTCCCCATATTTAGTTTTTATTTATGTAAATATGTTCATTTTTAATTTTTATATATGAAAATAACCAAATTAATATGAAATATGATTCAAAGTAATATGAAATATATCATATTATTTTGCAATTTATATTGCTGATTAAACTTTACAAATTTTAGTGTATACGTTTGACTAAAGACGACCGCAACCAAAGACGGGAAGTGCATTTAATCATTAAGGTCTGCAGAGCGAAATCAGGACAATCTTACTAGAAATGCAAGTCGAGGATCCAGGTCGCTCCATTTGCCAGAAGATTAAATGTAATCCACTAGTAGGACAATTTTTATCGGAAAAGTGCTAAGTTGTATAATTTCATGATTGTCAGCTGATGAATTTTCAATTCATTTTGCATATTTTCTTAGATAGGAGCAAGGTATATTATAGATTCTATAGTCATCATTGTTCAAATTTTGTACCATTGAATTTACTACTTTACTTGGTATAGATTCAATGAGACTGACCAAGTAAGAATCAAATTCATTAATCACAATCACCACTTTTTCTAAAATCTTAATTCAATATTATATAAAATATAATAATATGTACTATAATTCGTGAAAATGTATTACGACGAATGTACCTAGCAAGAGATCAATATTTTCTTCTCTCTTTTATTCGAATATATATCTATACATCCATGTATTTTTACAATTTCTCAAAATATTCAATTCAATCCCAGTTGAACATAAAAATATTCCAAAAAACGCAAAGAACAAAAAATAATATCAACACAGAAAATATATTCCATTTACTGCCACGTCATTCAGCGATAAATGCACACTACCCCAGAAATCCCTTTAAGAAAAAGATTTATGTAGTTTGGACTTTACCTAGAGAAAGGCAGAGTTCTCGGCAATCCAGGACGGTCACTCCCCCTAACTGCACGGCGCAAAGTGCCGCGTAAGCCAGCATCAGTATGGCGATGTAAGCCTTTAAGACCGCCCCTGGGAGATTCTGAAGTTCAGGCAGCAGAACGTAAACCGCCAAAGTTGCGGCCAAAAACAGCGTCGACAAGATCGTTGCTATCAGATAGGTCAGTGGTTTTCTGATCAACTTCTGGTCCGACGTCTTGGAACACGCAGCAATGACGGAGATTGTCCTGTTTCCCTCCACAATGTTGGCCAAACAGTAGTCATTGACCGTCAGCATCGGTGGTTCCGAAATATTCACCGTCAGTACCGAGGCGTTTTCAAAAAAATAAAATTCATCCATATTAGGATAGCCATCGTAGACAGCATACGATTGCTCACAAGGATTTTTTATGACCGTCGAGAATTCTCTCGGGGTTTTATGCGAAAGTTGGAGGTCATCATCAAAGACCTTGGGGAAGGTCAGTGGTTTGATCGGTGGACTCTGTGGCAGACATTGGCCACTCTTGAGATAGAATCCTGAATGGCAGCATACGAACACAGGCAACAGGTTGTCTCGGAACCGCGCAGGCTCTGGCGTAGTCTAGGAGGAAATTGAGGCGATCGATTAACCGTCACGTGGGATTATTCTCCGAGACAAGAGGAAATGTGTAAAGACCTCGTAACGACATCCTGAAGACGTTTTCCTATGGGAAGACGAGTTCAGGTAATGTTCGCACGACGTCTTTCTAAAACTGGTATTATTGGATTATTTAGAAATTGAAATTGACGAGATTCTGTAAAAGGATGCGTGAGTTTCATGTTAAGAACTTGGATTGTCGCGGTGATGTGGTAGGAAATGAAATGATATGTACCTGTTGCGAAACGACTGAATGAATTAATTAATGTTTTTAGTTTTGTATATATTACGTGTTTTAAAATTAATCGAATTCTGAAAGTCGGACTAAATATAGGAGTGATCTACAATCTTATCTTATGATAAGATGATAGAATAGCAAAAAGAATAGAAAGAAAGTGTTAACATACTTTATAATTTTACTTTTAGTTTTAATAAAACAATTAAATATTGCTGTTTAAATACCGTTGTATGGAGGATTTTCTTGAATGAGGTATTTTGTACGTATTAATTCATCGAAGAAAATATTCATATGTACATATTAAACAAAAAATTAGTCGGAAATCGTTTCATCGTTGAATGTAAAATAAGTATTAAATAAAATTTAATTTGTAAAATACAATATTTGATTTGGACGTAGAGTGAGTAGAAAGATTTAAAATAAAAAAAAAAATATTTACGGATACATAATTATGATTATTCATCACATTTATTAATCGTTGTTGCGCAAGCTCTTGAATAATTTTTCAATAATTTATGAACTTGCATGGCAGAGGAAGATTTATCAGAAAAAATTACTTCCATTTTCCAACATGTACTATCATGATATTTGATATTTTATTTCATAAGAGGTTTAAGTGATTCAACAGATTCAACGTCACGGATTACAAGTTGAATATAACATTCAGATGCAATGTTATATTTTTATTAAGTATTACATTTCCAAAGATAAGTTTATTGATTTTAGAATAAAATATTTTTGCGGCAATTCGAGGATACAGGAAGGATTTAAACGTAGCTTCTCAAATGTAATCTTCAGAACTACATTGAGATTTATAACCGAAGATTGAATTATAGATTGTAGTAGACATTCGAGGTGAAATATTGAACGCAATTTTATTTTTCGGTATAGCACAGTAAGGATATATAGTGAGATTATCTTGTATTGTCGTATATATGTGTATTATCGTGTATATATATATGTGTGCGAATGCTGTATTGTATCTTGTATTAGGTTTATACATACATGTACGAATGCTGCACTTTCTCAGGGTGTACAAACGTCTGATAAATTATTCAATTTCAATATGTGTGCCCTGTAGTAGCTGCATTGTCAATGCATGTGCCATTAATTCCAATTCGTTTGTTTACTTCTCCACGGCGTGTACAACATGCAGAAACACTTTCACTTCTTATATACAGATTCTAAACTCTTATTAATAATGATACAGCATTTGAATGCCGGGTACACGTATTTATATGCATACGATTGATGCTAACACATGCGGCGGCAATAAATCGCGTTTCAAAGAAATATTTTATTTGTTTGTATTCGCGATTAAAAAGTTTTTTGCAATTTTTATAAATTTTGTGTAATTCAATTAATGGAATTATTATACAAAAAATAGTAAGCAACACGTGAGTGACACATGAGTTACCGTCTTGATTTATTCCGGCTTCTGTTAATTTCCAGTTTTTATCTTCATCGGTAATTTTAACACGCAATCATCATGCCAATCCTTGTCAATTTTATTAGCTCTGGTTTGTATACTTGTTTTACTTTTTTTTTTTTTGTTTAATATAATTGTTTAATTTTGATCGCTGTTTGTCAGTTTTTTCTTTGCTGGTCAACATTTTTACGTTTTTGTCAATGATTTTGGTACCGATATGTGCATCTAATCTTATTCTTCTTTTTCTTCGATATTGTTTATAGCGTTATCAACATATAAAAGTAATCACTTTTAATAGGTTAAATCATTTTCTTCTTTTTGTCAAAATGTATGTAAAAGTATATATATAGATATATATAAATAAAAAGAAAACATTATAAATATAGTATTGTAAAGGAAAGTTTGCATTGAGGATAGAAGCAATATTTACTAGCAATATTTTCTAGTGAAGAGTCATATGTAAAGAAGTTAAATCGTGTTTATTAACGAAATAAATGTCTTTCATGAGCCATAAAATGTTTTTGAATTTTAAATGTACAAACTCAATATGCCTTGATCGAAATATTTATGATTACACGTCATTGACAAGGACAATGCAGACATGCACAAAATTGTCTTTCAAACACCTATAATAAAGAAAGTTTATCGATATCGATCGTTAGAGAATATTATAGACTGAATTTTACTATAGTCAGTAATTTATTAAAGTAAGAGTATATCAAGGTCTGTATATTGTTTACAAACGAGCATTGCTACTAGGAATGAGATGGGAGTTTACCTCATAAATTACGTCGTAATACAAACGCATGATTAGCAAAAGGTGCAATTCCAATAAACATTAATTAATATGAAGCTTACATAAAACAACGGCAATCATTTTTAATCGAATTTCATTCAATTTTCACTCTTTCTTGTCCTTTTTCCTACTTTTGTTTTGGCCGATTAATTATGCATCATCAGCTAGATATCCTGCAACGTCTATGCCAAATAATACGAGTAAGGTACGAACCAATAAATAAATTAGCAATAATAATAAAAATTAAGTGATATGTGTTAATTTAAGAAAATTATCTTAAATGATTGCTTTAAAAAAAGTTTAATTAATACATCCGCATTCAAAAAGTAAGAGTTAGTAAGATTTTTAGTAATGATGGACTTTTAAAATAAAAGATATATTATATATTTAAAAAAAATGTATTTCGGTAGTGCCTTAAGTAAATTTTATTTATTGTGACATTTTGAATAATAGCACAATTTAATTTAATGTAATAAAAGGTAAGCTTATTGCTAGTAAAACATACTTAATTAGGGTAAGTACCAGCAATAAAATATTCGATTTTTCAATGTATGCAATTGTAACGAATGTAATAATTTGTCAAGTTTAAATGAATAAGCATGATGCAATTTTTTTACTTTTTGAATCATTATTAATCAGTTAAATGATCAGAATTTAAAATACGATAAAATATAAAATTTCAAATGCTTACAATAATTTCAATAATCTCACCAATAAACAATGTACTTTTTATCGAAATTTACAAGTTAAAACTTTATTTTACAAAATTTTAATAAAAATCATCATTGGCAACAATACATTCATAATTCTATGGTTAATATATTTTTATGAAAAAATATTTCATCTCAAAAGCTGAGACCTCAGATATATTGTTTCCTAAAAATTGAACTCCCATACTTAAATTAAATTCATTTATTCTGTTTGTATTGCACAGAATTTTATTATATTTATTACATTCGTATAGAACATGTTTTTAGCGACAAATTGTTTAATCAACATGAAGCGATGAAAAAAATAAAATTACTTAATGACGAGTTCTTTAAATAGACGCGCTGGCAGATTTCCGCTTTCGTTTCATTCATAACGTAACGTTATACGATCATTAATGATTGTGTGATTTGTACGTAAATAGTGGATGCGTGACTGTCCATCAACACATGAGTATAGACATCCTTGGTGATCGAAATCGCATCGCCTTAAAATTCCTATCCGGTAAGATACATGTGTCAATTCTTTATCCCATTCCCATTACAGGAACTTGTCCCTCTGTAACCCCTTAAAATTATCGAAGCTCAGGGGACAGGTCACTAATGGGAACGTGTCCAGAAATTGGTACATTTATACCTCGACTTCGCCATAGAGGGATTCGTCACTTTGTACAATCTTCGGTATGTTAACACATTGGGTCCCCGAGACCCAATAAAACAGCACAAACAATAGTAACCGCATGTCCGATGCGGTATATGACGTTACCGCGTCAATTGTCGGCACTACACTGATGCCACAGCCAGGATCCCAGCGGGATAATACTGAAGACACTCTACGTAAGTGCTGGAAAACCAGTTCGTGTATAGATATATATAAGTGTCTGTAGACATCCGCGATGCATTTTTAAAATGAGGATATATATACGAGTCTTAACGCTTTTGCAGATTTCAATTTCCTCGTCGAAGAGGTCGCATCATTGCATATATAAAAACGACAATTCTTATAGATTCTGAGCATGTCTACAAGAGGCCTGAAAAGAATTGAAAATAAATTTATGGCTGATAGCCAGAAGAATTTTATTTTACGAATATAGAGCATCTCAAATTCCTAAAATGAAAGGAAAGTGTTATCGTCAGAGATGTGCAATTTTTTATTGGTGCGAAAAATGACGTACAATTTCAATAGACTTTCGTATATTTTTAAAACTTTTTATAGTCCGGGATTTTTGTATACATTTAAGTGTCAAAAATGACATATAATTAAAAAATATTAGTTTAAATATACACATATAATTAATTGTGATAAATTTCAGTTTGACGACTAGATGGCAAAAAGATAACAGGATCAAATAATTAGCTGATATAATAAAGCTCATAAATCTGTAAAATGTGCCATTTAACTTCATGTTATCAATATGCATCTTCGCATTAACCTATCACATTTACAAATCTGTCAGATGGGACATTGAATCTTTTTTAATATCCTCATCAGTTTATTCTTTGTCCCAGACTACCATATTACAAGCAAAAGTGGTGGGTCAACATTTTCAATAATAATAAAATTTGTTTTAACTTTGATTTATTAATTTTCAAGTTTTACTTTCTGCCAGTTTTTATCTTCTTGAAACCGTTATGGCATATTACATTTTTCTTTGTTATTTTGTAAAGCTTTATATGTATGTTACAAAATTTTACTAACTCTCCTTGTTGTCTACTTTTAATCGTTTCTATCAACTTCTATATCTAGTTTTTGAACTATTATTATTTTTTTTTTTCAGGTTCCAATTTCATTAAATTAGTCTTTGTTTATTATTTATCAATATTATCGACTTCGATTATTTCTGAAAATTTAGTAAATTTAACTAAATATTAAGATGCTAATATTACTTAGTTGAATAAAGTATTTTTCTAAAGTAGAACATCCAGCTTCATCATAGTGTAGTTACACGTATTTTATCAATATACTAAATATTCGTTTACATAAAAAAAAACAACAAATGGTTCCATCATTAAGAAATAGAAAGAGTAAAAGAAGAAAAATAATTTCGTACAATAACGAGTAGAATATAAAGTTATGTAATATTGAACCAACGAAATATTTGTTACTTTCGTCTTCATAAAATATGTAGTCAATTCTACTAAAATACGTATAGTTCGATTGACTAAGAACATTTTATCAGATTAACTTCACATATTTTGGTTATTTAATTACTCATTAAGTAAAGTGTAAAGTTTACTAAATATCAGTTAGATCTTATTAAATATGTAGTCCGCTATATTATAGTATAAGGATATAAAAAATAGTTTGATCAAAAGTAAAGGAAGAATTTTAATATTTTTGCACATATATAGTTTTGAAAAAATGAATTACCTTCCATGTTTGACCAGAAGTAACGCATTAGTGAATTCTTGTGCCCTAGGACAGCTCAAACTTTCATCATAATTCAATAAAAAAATACAATCAAGTTAAATAAAGTTTTCGGCAATTAAATCTTAATTTGTTTTCCTCCTAATATATCTCAACATAATTAATTCCAGTAACTGACAAAACCAACGTTTACCCGTTATAGTTCGCAATAAAAATAATGGGTGACATAAAACAGCGTCTTTTTGAACAAAGGCGTTTTATAAAAGGTAAACTACTGAGTAGTAATATGGAAATAATTTTTTGAACATTTCGCTTCATTTCAGTCTATACAATTGCATTAATTACACTCGAATAAAGCAATTATCATCTAAACGCGAGCTAATTTTTCAACAGTGAATGTCACAATTAAAAGAATTTTAAAAATCCATAAAAAAGACTTTCCATCAAACAGTGGACGTACCGGTTACATAATATCATATAATGTGGTGAAACTTGTAATAATATTTATAATTATACATAAAAATAATTCATAAATAGCCATAGTAATATTAATGCACGTTGATATCAAACATGGTATAGTTACATTTTGCAACTTATATTGCAGATATATAACGAATGATGTGTTGAGCGTATGCGACCGAAGACTTCGCAGTTTGGTTATTGAACTTATAACTTTTTGCAATCCATATTATTAAATAATGGTATCGAACTATCGTAATGATATTATCGAGCAGGCGATTATATTAAGATAATTAATTATCGTTACAGTAATTATAATAACGAAAAATTGTACAGAATCAATTTTTGGGTCAAGTTTTGGTATAGATCGATGTATACAATTTTTATAAAAATTTTATCGGACTTTTCCATATAAGCTTTTCAATATCATTATACCTTGTCATGCTTGTGTGTCAGATCGATGAGTACCATTGCTTACCATTTATAAAATATTAATAATGTCATAACACTTATCCAATAACACAATCGTAACATCGAAAGGTAGGAAACTCAAAGAAATACAATGAAATATTATCGAATCATATATAAAGAAATGCTAAATAGCACAGACCCACAAAATACATGTGCGTAATAGGACTGACTCTTTTACTGAAATGAATAAAGAATGTAACTTTCTCTTTAATTTTTTATATATATATATTTTTTTTTTTTTTTTATTCATGTTTGCGAGCATTGCTTGGAGCTACCAAGCGCGAAAAAAAAAGATAAAAGAGAAAAGAGGAAGTAGAAAAGATAGAAAATTATAAGAAAAAAACAAACGAATAAGAAAAAGCGAAAAATAATCTATAAATATGTTCTTAATTACGGATACATCCGCGAGAAATTCGGATTTGCACAAAATGCATTGAGCCTTTAAAGGCATTTTTGGCACTGGTCTTCTAAATTTATATCGTCTTCTTGACACTCATTACGATACTTTTGTGTTCGTTTATCTAGCTTTTTTTTGCGACGACTCTCGACGGATTTTTTTCTTTTTCTCCGGAGTTGAATTCTCCCGTTGTTTCTTATAAGAACTCGATGGATTTTAATCAGAATACATTATTTCACTTTCAACTATATTATTGACATTCACAAGTATCGTATTACTCTTATAGGGCTACGAACGCGAAAACTTCGCAACACGTGTACTATTATGTCTATGAGTCTATGTATATATTGACGTAAAATTCGGTATACATAATCGAGATCTCGATAGAATCGAGGTTCGAACAAAAATCTCACTTTTAAAGAAAATACAGTAAACGTATGTATACTTATAAAAATTCTTTTGCATAAACAAAAATTATTCTGCCCTGAGCTGCCGCAGTTACAATTTATATATTATATGTATGCTCGTTTTATATCGATACTATCGGTACCACCTGCTTTATCGCACATTCCAGGAGAACACCCTTAAACTGATACACATATATGTATACATATGTTTATTTTCGATTCTGTCTGCTCCATAATCGATATAGTGCATGGGGAGAGGGGAATGAATAATTACCATTATCGTACTCGTGTTTTATACAAAATATCGTATATGCAACGGAGTACATATTACAATTTTTTAATTTTTTGGCCAGTCCCTATTTGCTTTTATTTTTATTGCAAAAGCAGATTTTATATTAAGATAATTGAAACATATGATAGAGTCTAATTCGATTTATTTACAAATCTGTATCAATTACCGCATGATTTCAAGGCTCCGATTAACATATTACGGCTTTCGTAATGTGTTAAATTTGAGCTTATTAGTACATGCTTCTTTTGCGTATATGAGTTATTGTGGCGTAAATGATTATTACTAAAACGCAACAACAAATTGGATGAAACCTATATGGATATCTCTGTATCACGTAAAACAAGAGAAGTTATGGTCGCGCGACGATAGAAGTTTATGGCTGAGGCAGCAAGTTTAAATTTCCTCCATTGGATATAGTGATACGTATATACATTAAGCCGCAGCTTTACTGGAAAATGTACTGTGACAATGAATCTCTTAAATACGCACTGCGGCATATCGAATATCCCGCAACTCTTATCTGGTAATTAAGTGAATGTACAATCGTCTTTGAATAATGTGCATTAGAGGTCGTTATTGAATATTTATGAAGTATTTCATAAGTGAGAATATGATACAACATCGCTCTGATTACGATTCATACGCGCGTGTATTTCAAGCTACCTGTGCAGCAAAACAAGGTTTATTGTTTCCGAACAAATTTTTTATCGGGTGTAAGAAATTGAACATCATTTTATGTCATTTAATTAGATACTTGCAAATACGATCAAGCTGATATACATGTGTTCAATGAGAAAAAAACTAATGACAACATGACGGTATATATATGTAGGCATAATATTTTTGATGACACATGGTCTTAAGGCAAGACTTAAAATAAAAAATTAGATCGAGAGTCATTTTTAAATTACTTTTGTACATTAAAAAGTAATTTCTATCGCATTTTTACATACTATTAAATTAGTATTATTGGTAAGACGAAATGATGTTTGCTAGTTACGGTATGATAAAGACTGTATAGGATAGTACAAACATAATTTCTTCATTCTTAAAGGAGATGCCGTACTTTACGTTCGAGTGTCGAGTTACCCAGCCATGCCACAGAAATACTAATGTCCCAAATGCTTTTACTGCTGGAATTATACGTTGTGCGGTCGTTATCGTTATGAGAAGAAATTTGCACGGAATATTTTGCAATTTTCATTTTTTTTTCCTTTAAATTTAAATTTATTTTTAGAATTGGATTTCATCAACAATACTCGATAAGAACATTTTTTTTAATAGAACAAGACGATAATACTAAATGTTAAAAATATTATTATTGTTCACTAAATTTATCACCACTGCAGATCACGAGATGCCCTAACTATAGCGGACCAGTGCAGACAAACCAATACAGAACATCACCCCTTATTATACTTAGACATGCCAGCATTGATGCCATAGCACTGCATATTTGTATAATTCCAGATCTGTTCCTGTACTGTCAAAATCAAAATACACTTTTAAAATTGTGGCACCTATACTTGAATCCAGAGCCGCATATCAATCTGAAAATATAAGAATTCTTCCCATTTTATGCGCTGAACATTTTACAGTCATTTGTCGATAGACTGGAGTCCTTTCCTTTACTGAAGAACACAACATTCAATTATTGCCTATTTTATTTTATTTTTCCGGTTTGGACACATGCTTCTGTACTTCCGTGTTTTTATCCTCGTACATCTATAATTAGTTTCAACGCTTTTATGTAAATCTTATTTTTGAGATTACGTGAATTTCCTTTTTATACCTTCCTAACAATTAAAAATTATTTGCATACTTCAAAATAATGTGTACTTGCATAACTTGTTCTTTAAACATCGTTATAGGATAAATAAAAGAAAGGTCGGAAAAAAGGAATTGGTGTGACAATTGGATAGATGACTTATTTGAAACCTGCCACAATATCAAGACGCTTTCAACTAAGACATAAGACATACCTTATAAATTCATACTATATATCCGCTCAAAGCTTAAGCGTTACTTAGCAATCACATCACAGCCCTTAAATTACATAAGATAAATACAATGTACAGAGTGGCAAATAATGGACATATGGTGCAAAGCAGATGTAAAACTTTATACGAAAAAAAAGGATTGAAATTATGTGGGCTCTTCAAAATCGCCATAAGAAGGATTTTACGCTCCAAGCTTCCCCCTATCGATCAATATCAACTTTTCCACATTCATATATGTTTTACACATAACCTAAAATTATTTAAAATGCGAAAAAATAATTTTTAAACATCGAAACACAATTTATAGTTGACTTCAGATCTTCGAAAAGTAGATAAAAGCTACGCGTATTCCGAGAATCTGCCATACGCAACGGAAAACCATAAGGAAAGTGCACAATAGGTCGAAAGGAGAAATGTAAGAAAAACAATTTGCAACAAAAACTGAATACGAAGAGCGATAGAGAACATCCACAACCACGCCGGGGAATCCCAGAGCCTGAGTTCGACTTCCTCCGCTAGGTGGCGGCACACCTAGAACCCGCTTCCGCTAAAAAGAAGTGCGATCTGGCTGGGCGAGCCTACTGATATACATATAGAATATGGATGGGCTGTGAGAAGCCATATTGGTACACATACACATATGGCAATCTTTTGCTATAAAATGGAGGAGATACATAGTTTCCGAAAGAGCTCGAAAGAGCCCGAGTGCTTCCGAGTTCTACGACGGAATCTTCAGACGGAGACTGATGGCATGCACTCTGTTTCTCTATTCAGCTTTCCAAAATTTGGATTCACTGGCGTTCATTGATTTTATATTTTAAACTGAAAGTGAAGAAAATGTTACTGAAAAACTTATATTCACATATTTTTGCCGAACACTACCGTAAACCGGTCAAAAAAGCAAAATAAAAAAATAAGGCCGATTCGTACTATTTTAACGAGGATAATTCACTGCCAAATGAAATCACTTACATACACTCTATAATACATAGATGGTGAGTGTGCATGTACTTTTATATGTACTATATTATTCATGAGTATATTATATTTATTTGACCGTTTTATTAGATTTTTGGGAGACGATTCAAAGTAATAAATATTATAAACAATTATTTGTATAAGCTCTATTTAAAATGTTTGTTTTTAATTTCATTTTTAATTCATAGTAAAAATAAATGTAAATGTTTACTTTACTTTATTGGCCTATTCAGTAGGTGACAACTTAATTTATTCCTATTAAATCTAAAATTAAAATAAACAAAGATTTTATACATGCATATAAAATGGTTTCATGAACAATATCATAAAAGATGAAAGTGACTATCGTATAAGATTATTCTAGAATATGATCCAGTTTACGACCACAAAAATTCTTGGCGAAAATGAAGAACGTGGAGCGATTACAGTATCCCCATAACGATATAGTGTCAGCATTTAACCAAGTGATATTTACTTGAAAGTACAATGTCAGCAGCGTAGCATTTAGTGGAAAATAAAACAACAAAAAAATAGCTGAAATAGAAGCCAGAGGCCTTTAAAACCGCTGGTTCGTGAAAATGAGATTGCAACTTGTAATAAATGGTCTTTCCTCATTGTTGCTGTTCCACTCTGTGGATGCTGCTTGCAGTCTTCCAAAGTTCTGGAATTAGAATACAGCCAACGGCAAATTGCGCTTTATGAAGATTACGCGATCTTCATGCTTTTTTATTGGTCGTTTAAACATTTCTTTCTAATACGGTGATTAAGATGCAATTGAATATATAACATGAAGAATTATTGGCGATGATGAATTGAAAACTAGATAACATATCATCTTTAAGGATATTTTTCTCCAAAATAGAAATAACCAAAATATTCTCAGATGAAAGGAGGATGTACGAAAATAAAGTTATCATTTAATTCTACTATAGATAAAAATAAAAAGTACATTAAATAGGAAATGAATTTATTCGTGCGATATACTCCCCATATTCGTGTCTCTAAAGAAGCGTAAATGTTTGGTACAATGACCCATATATGACGTAAGCCAGAGAATAAAACTGTTTATTTGCTCAAAGGAAAATAAATCGTGAAAGAGGGTAATAATGAATAAAGGAACGTGTAATCAAACATGCATGACTAAGTGCAAATATAAAATTGCCTAGAGTACTCCCTGATAACTATCTATGAAAAGAGGGACCTGTAAGAATATGCTGTAAGAATCCCACTGTGCAGCTAGACGGTGCAAAGGTGACTTCATAAAACCGGCCAAGTCAATCATGCTGGAAAGGTTAAAACTAAAAAGTCGTTTCTAACGAAACCATTAAAAAAACGGTAATTTCAACATGACAGAAGAACAATGCAACAAAACACTTTACGTTTCCAATAAAATGTTATTCCCAGTTATGATGCGAGCAACTTGGGCATAGCTGAGCAATTGTTACATTCTAGGAGTCGATTTCAGGAGACGATCCTGGCACATTCTCGTCATTAAGGACAACAGTCTGGTTCTTATAAAGAGAATAAAAAGAGTGTGATATGTGCTAACAATCTGGATGTAGTTTGACTGCGCTACTAAGGGCGCAGACATTTTAGATTTGAAGAGATCGAGTGTTTGATATTCTAGGCACCATTTAAGAAGGAATTTGTCCGAATTCTTTCTCTAAGTGGATAATTGGAAGTGACAAAATTTCTATGTAATTTATTAATAATACATCAGCAAACATTTTAGAAAGTTATAGTATGGAAAAAATGCATTTTTAAGTTTGTTGTAAGTCCATATTGATTATAATTTTATGAAAAACCTTCAATGTACAATAAACCATTATGGTTATCCGACAATGCGCGTGTCTTTTCGCAAATTCCCTGACACCATCTACTTAACGACCTGCGTGATAAGAACGTAGCATTATTTCATGAGTGATTAAACCACGCGTATCCCACCTAGACTCTAGGCACGTAGGTCGGGGTCATTTAAAAAGAAAATGTGTTTTCATGAAGATAATAAAATGTATACCCGATTAATTAATTAACCGTAATGGTACAGTTCACAGTCGCAGGCTTTTTTTTTGTGAATGCAGTCTATATAATAGCTGAGGAATTTCTTGAATCTCGCAACTTCACATTCTCAAAATATCACGAAATTCCTTGTGAAATGTTTTTATGGTAATGTGTTTTTATTCGGGACGTAAATCAAATTGAGCGGAATGTTTCGTATGTACAAATGAAAATGCATAATTTTGAGAGACATTAATATGTCGATCCCGGAAAATTCATTATGTAAACGAGCAGGTATTTATTTACACATATTCCACACATGACTTGCTGGTGTAATTAAATGATTAGAATAATTAATTGCATAATTTCTAAGGAATTTATGTAGGATTGATTTCAATATGTTTTGGTGTGTCTCCATTACATTTTATGGATATACAATATATATATATAAAATATTTGATATAATCGTAGTGGGTTTCTATAATGTCTTCATTAAGAAAAATTTTGATTTAAATAATGCATTAGTTATCAACAATTCTCGTATTATTACTAGCAAAATGTACATTGAGGGGGGGGGGGGGGGGCATGATTGCGTTTTGAATTTTGCAAGTAAGAAAAAGGTAGTCACTGTCGGACCAGGTTTGTAAATCAATAGCATACCAAATGTTCGAGTTATTGTTCTTAAGTTATGAATTAAAAGCTTAGATCATTATCCTGAAATTCTAATAGTTTATATAAATTATTACAACTTTCAAAAATAAAAATCCACCAATCTATATCACGAATACTCCCGACAAAGTACGTGCTTTTGGAGAAATTCGACATTGTTCACGAACTGTTCGAACTTTTTAAATATTTTGAGTTCCAATAACTTCCACATAAGTATGAAAAGTGCAAAAAAGTATGCTACATTTTTCGAGATTAATAAATAACTTTATCTATAGTTTTTATAGATTTGGTTTCGTGATATAATGACTTAATGTTTAAGTTGATTGTTACATAAACAATAACTCACAATTTATTATTAAAAATCGAAAAATCACTGGAAATTATATGCGTTTATATATCTACATTGTAAAATGTTATACGCGATGCCGATGTCACACTGTCAAGAATCGACACCCTAAAAAAGATTTTTAATATTTAAAGTTTAATTTTCATTCTACATTTGAAAATTATTTTTGTTCTATTTTAGGCATATATATAATAACAAATTCATGCAAAATTTTGACAAGAATTATACATAAAAAATTATTTTTTGATCAGTAAACAAATTTTTTTTAAATCAAATAAGGCATGGCGATCTATGGTATATAAAATAGAAGCAATCATTAAGCACCTGATGAAAAATTACACCAAATTTAGTTCGAAGCAGCTGTAACAAGTAACTTTGTCACGAATCGTCCATATATATTATATTAGAAAGCAAGAAATTACCCAGATACTTTAAAGTAACAGATGAGTAAGTTTACTTAAATAGGGTGAACCATATCAAGAACAGTCAGAAAGGATGGTTTAAATTGGAACATGTAAATTGAAAATGGCGTCTGTAGGATTATGTGGTTTTCAAGCGGTTACCCCACGTGGAAAGTAATTAAATAGTTCCCTCCCAGTCGTTAAGTAACGCATCTGCAAATGGCGAAAATCGGTATAATATATGAACAAAAATAATCCAAAATGAGACGCTGAAAATTTTTAAATACTGTTAAAAAATTAACAGTAAAAAGTTGTCATTTAATAATAATAATAAACAATTGTTGTTTCCAATAAGCTACTTTTAAAATTGTAATTAATTATAATTGATCCAATGTCCTTAATATTTCACAAGCATATAAACGTTAAATTTCCGGCATAAGAAGAAGAATGTAAAAAATACACGAGGTCGGTTCAGTTCGTCATTGAGTCATACAGGCGAGATTCATATGCACTGAAATAAGAATCTATTTAGGGACTAAAATGAATTTCGTTGTTGTCGAATATGGTCAATTCTTTAAAATTAACCGACCCACATTCAGTAGAATGTGACTTGCCTTCAATCGTCAGATGTATTGAAAATATAAAATTAAGAGGTGCATTCTATATTTAAAGGGAATTTCAAGATATAACATTTTTTTATTTAATCATAAAATATTAATTGGAGACGCGAGAGGATATTAGATAATATTAACATATGTAATTTCAGTCATTACATTAATATCAGCCGAACAATTTAACAAATTTTAAAAAAGAGTTTATATATTTAATGACAGTTTGAAATGCAGGAAAGCTGTAACTTAAGTGTACTGAATAATTATCAAAAAAATATTCTGAACATGTCAACAAAATATTTTTAATAGAATAAAGAATAATGAACCGATATTCTACCATAAATAACTGTGTACCAAAGTTACTGAAGTTATATTCAAATTTACACATTAAAAAAAAAATTTCGGAAAAAAGTAATTTTTCAGTTCATTTATTGTCGAATCCAGAGGAATATTCTCCTTTATTTAAGCCATGATTTAAATTCATAATTTCCTGCAAAAGAATACATACCGCATAACAATTGACTTTTATACCCATGATGAATCGTAAGCAGTTTACGATATTCGCTCCGAGAATAAATTTTGTTTATGATTTAAGCAGACATTATTTGGGAAATATATTAACACCACATTTTTTATATTTCTATTTTCGTAATCATTGTCCCTCTGCACGTTGCGTAGGAATTCATTCACCCTTTCGGCCGACTCCACTAACGTATATGTTTACAAAAATGTAAATCTAAGTCTAACCTAGTTATTATTATTTTTAATTGTGATAAGTTGGCTTGAAATCATTTTATGCAGATGGTACAAATTCTTAAATTACCACACCACCTTTTGAGACGTTGCAATATGAATTGCTGCTTCAAATGTTTTCCGCTACCTTACTAATTTTTCATAAAATAAACAAAAATGTCGAAAATTAATGAACATCGATTAAAAAACAGTTATAAATAATCGATTAAAAGAGACAAACATTTAAAAATGATCCTACCGATAGACAAATGACGACAGAGTTTCAAACTTATGAAGGGGAAAAAATTACAAACACCAGATTGTCGTTAAGAATTAAGAAAGTCGAAAGCTTCGACAATTCAATTATCGGCTTAAACATAGAATAAAAAAACGAATATTAGACAGAAAAATGCATAAAATTGACGAAAGTCGACAAATTAAAGATAAAACAAACTTAAGGCATATTTAATTAGATACTGAAATAGATATAGATATAATAATTTCTGATATTTTTTTCTACATTAGAACGTAGCATTAGAAACTTCGATTAGCAAATGGTTATACGACGAGAAAAAGATTTTATCCCTATTTATATATTGGTTTCTTTGCGCATTGCACCATGCAGTGTTCTCATCTATCGTCATAAAGTGCATACGCATATTCATTCTATATAGTTAATGATGATTGCTTGCTCCAATACTTACTTTTTCATTTGCACTTCTTGCGAAACAGGGGAACTGTTTGTGTGGAAACAATACATTAACAGTGCATTCTTCATTCCTTACAATAATAATGACGCGTATAAAATCACATGTATTTAATTTAGCGATTATGGGTTCTATTTTTGTCTTTCTTCAATAATACAATTCCAACGCACGACTAACATTTATTGTATCCCTAAATATTATTATTAAATATTAATAATTATTGAATAGATTTTCATAAAAATGCAAAGAAGAATGGTTATTCTAATGCGTGCGGTTTTAAACATAAATTGTTGTAAAGCCGAGGGAAAAGGTTATAAAAAAAATAACAGAATTAGAGGTAATGCTTATGTACTCAAGTCCGAATGAAGATCTAATAATAAGGTATGTATACTTCAGAGATAGCTTCAATCAGCTATTGATATTAATAGATTAATTAATGAATATTTTGCAAGAACAAAAGGTTTAACATCCGGGTCCTGTTAGAAAGTAAGAAAGAATACTTTTTGATCAGTTTGAGTGGTACAAGAACACAAAATCCACTAACCTGTGGTGATGCACGCAGAACCGTACTGTAAATGTTTCGACACGAACATGGCTGTATATGCTGAAATGAGAGCGGCGACGTAACACATCAGCGTTTTTCCGTAAATATTCCTAAGTTCCGGGATGATGGCATAGGTAAGAAAAGTCATCATAAGGAACGGTACAGACATGATCAACCCTATTGTAAAAACTATTCGCTCCGATGGTTCCTCAATATCCCTTTCCTCTGTTGGCAAGCATACCAGCACGGCCATATCTTGAAGGTTACTCCTCCAATCCATGCAGTACTGCCATTGTTCTAGCAGCATCGTTAATTCTGGCAACCACACTTCTCCAGTTTTGTACAAAACGTATTTATCTTCTGCATAGTGTTCAGGAGTCAAAGCTAGAGCTTTGTACGCTTCTGGGCAGTTTCTACTTTGTAGGAGGAAGAAGTCTGCATCGCCTTTAGTATCATTGATGTCAACTGCGATTTTCTCCAGTTCGATGTGAAGGTCTCTGACGACGAGGGTGCCGTCGGTGTTGTTGACGTCGACACATGGGTGATGTTCATCGTCTCCGACCACTTGGTCGAAAGGGCAACACTTTCTTATACATGGTGAATGAATTTCGCAAACACAACCACGCGTCACATCACCATCCCACCAGTAAGACTGCGGAGGATACACACGATTTTCATACAAAATACTACCGTTTTCGAATCTCTGAATTTGTTGTTCATCGAAGGGCATTGATAGCGAAGACATGCAGGGAGGTTTTGGGACAAAAATTTCCGCGATGACACTTCCAAAAATTATTACCGATACAGCCAAACAATAGGATGCCCTTCCTGTCATTTTCTTGCTTCTGGATTCAAGAAATATAACATTAACCTATGCTATACCGTTTTGTGCATTGAAGTACAGCCCTCAGTAAAGTTCAGCCCATGTTAATATGGTTTTCTGGAGAAAAAATTTTCATCGCATTTTATTTATCAGACAACATGTACGAATTATACAAATTATGCTGTCTCTTAGAATATTACTCTACTGTCAGGTAACTGAATGGACAAGTAGCACTAGCAAACGTTCGACTGCGTTGGAAAAATAATATCAAAAAAAGATATACTGTAATACGATGAAGTAAAAGCTTTTAGCCGTTAATATCATTTTTATGGTTGATGTATATATATTTTTACTTTTTTACAATTCGCGTTCGCTGTGTGTCTATACATGATTTCTCTACAAGTAAACGCAATTACGTTCATACAAAGACGTTTATTGCAAAATTACCCTACGGTATTCACTTTTAAGAAAACTGTAGGAAATGTGTCAAAAGTCCCTGCGATCATGTATGAAAAAGGGTCATTTAGATGGCAAGAACTATGCAGAATTCCGTGAAATTCAGATTAACGTAGGCATCCTCATTTCGCTTGCGCGCTTTAATTAAATTCGTCAACTAATTTATTTGTGTCAGTTTTATCTGCAATTTTGGTTATTTCTCTTCTTTACTAGCCTTTGAAGATTTTTTGTAATCGTATAAACAAGTATAATAATGGATATCAGGAAAATAGCATCAAAACGTTTTATTTTTTATCGATACAAAATTTTCTTTTTTTTTTATTGAAATTAATTATTAATCATTAGTTGTCTTTGGACAGTTCAATAATTTATTTCACATTTAGTTAGGAAATTTAAAATTATTACAGGAAACTTTAAATAAAAAATTGTAAATTAAAGAATATAATTATTACGCAATTCTCTGGTTTGAGAAAACTTTGCGAAATCGAAACAAAAAAATAGTAAACTGAAGATCTTACTAGCAACTGCAAGACTTAATGCTTGAGCGGAAGGAATCGATACCAGTAGTGCAAGTAAATACTCGGTCAGGTATTGGTCGCTTAGCCTTAACCATATGTACTTCTAGAATAGAGTTACTAGAACTCATGTTTAATAGCTGTGTGCATACTAGTCAATACTGTAATAGCTTCGATGCTTTGAACAATTGTTAAATTTTCTGCAAATGTAATAACAATTGAAGTAATTTTGAACGTAATTTTTTTTCTTTATATCCAAGTGTTTTATAAAATATATTATTTATGTTCAATCCCACTTCTTAACGTGCAAATTAGCAATTGTTTCGCTCTCGTAATGTTAAATTTTTTGTATTTCTTTGATTGTTTCGTATTACGCATATATTTATATACCGAAGTCTATTTTTACATTATCTTCTTACAGTTGTCAAGAAAACTTTTCCTTGTAATCAATATCATAATATATCCAAAGTATATAATTAATCGTGAACTTTTATTGCACGTACAATATCATAGTGCTGATCTAACCATTTATCATTTTTATCTAATAAATATTTAACAGATAAAAATTGTAAAACGAAATTCGAGTAAACTTAGAATAGTATATTAAAAACTGGACGTATATTGAAACTATATATATATAAATAATATATATGCTATAATAATATATAGCATAAATAAACTTGTAACAGATCGATATAACCAAGACATAATGCATCATGCCTGAAATATACTGTATATATACATCAGTATGTTACGAGAATGTCACGCGAATGTAATTTTAGACATTTTATGAAAAATTGGACTAATATTAAAAATCCAAAATCTCAGTGCTATTGTACTGACACAGAAATAAAAAAATAGCACTGACAGAATTACTGATTAAATTTAAACACTGGCCATAGAAAACTGAATCGATAACTTTTTTTTTATTGCCAGCAAATCTAAAACGAACTATATTTCTCAATAATATCACGTAAAAGCCTCAATAAAAACTAACTCGAACAAAAATTTGATCAAGTTTAATCTCGATATAAAATCCCAATATATTATGCATATACATCTCAAGCGTATCTTATATATAAGTTTTAATCGTACGTAGATGTAGGAGGCTCTCCGGCAGTCTAAAGTTTAATAACCTATCGTCCAATTATCTGTTAAAATTTTGTTTACCGTGGCATTGCATAGAAATGATTACTTCATTCATATTTTACAGATAAGCAATTACTATCAAGTTATAGATATCGACAGGCACGATAAAATGAAATACATTCGCTATATAATAAAAAGGTTGTTCGTATATTTCGACAGATTAACTGAACAGAGAAAGAATTAAGTGATAATACGATATATTATAGATATAAATGATATAGATTTTATGGCATATTTATTCAATTTTTATGTAACTCCATTCGGAATAACAAAAATTCCTTTATATAAATTGTAAAAAATTTTAAAATATGATTAACGATATTAACTGTTTATAAATATTAAATGATAATATACAGTATCTATATATATATATTATACATACAATGTCGAGCTGTTTTAGACAAATGTATATTACCTAAAAATTTATCCGAATGAGCCGTAACTACTGAATATTCCCATATGGGATCCCACATGGGAATTTTCAGTGGGACATGCAGCCAGGCGTTTTTTCCGAGTACATATACTTATTTATTACCAATACAATTGTTATTGATTTATTTTATATTGTTATATATCGTGCAGGTATATAATTGGCGGATAACGGGCGTTTATTCGTCGTTTCAATAGAAATTATTTCCATTAATAACTGCTCTGATAACTTAATACGGGTATTTTTCATTTTTGGTCACACTTGTTTTGAAATTACAAATAAGCTGTACAATTTTACATCATATAAGCAAACAAAATAACAATTCTAACATTTTTTTTTTTCAAATAATATAATTTAGCTTCTATATTTTAAATTTGAACATCAATTTTAGTAAAACTTAGTTTTAACTGAATAAGGAAAAGTTAAATAAATTCATGTACAACACGTTGACAAGAAATGTATGCTAAAGCGATTGGTATAAGCAAGCAACTATTATACGACTGTTTTCGTTGTGTTTTTTATTTTACTAGTCGTTTAAATAATTAATAGTGATATTTTTTTAGTTCGTTCTTATCGTTCTTACTAATTAATGACTTTAACCTTCCATTAACTTACATACAGAAGATTCGAAACATGAATTAAAAATATTATGTGCTCAAAAAGAAATAATAACAATTGAATAATGTACTTACAATTTTTTGATCATATTTGAAATCACTGGCGATTAAAAATCCATATAATATAAATGATTTTATCTATAACATTCTAAGGAGACTGTCGGAACTGTCCCGGACTTTATGTATACGAAACTATACGTATACTATCACCAGTTGGTTGTTTAAAACGTTCTTACTATTTTTAACCTACAAGGGATAAGAAAAACTTCCGTGTCATAAGGGCCTATGTAAAATAATGAAATTTCTACTTGAAATAACTCAAGTATTACGCAGACAAGTAGATTGAAACTTTGAGGGTGGAAGTATTTCACGTAAATGAAGCTCTCTTGCGAGTTTGAAACATTTCCCACTATCTTCGTTTTGGTATCGACCCTCCTTAATACTAAATAATTAAACATATAATATGCATATTCAAATTCAATAAAAGGTGTAAATTTTTTTTAAAGCAAATATTCACTAGTGAGAAGAATGTTAATTTCCAATGTATTTCCAGTTTACATTTCGCAGTGTAACGGATAAATAAAGTATTTAGATCTTGACAATTTTGTTTTAAAAAGTCGATTCAAATTTGGAGTAGATAGAAAATGTAAAATGATTTCAGGCTTTTCCATTCATTGCACGTAATCTGTCGGACTCTGTAATTGTGATTTAAACGACAATGAAAAAGTAGTGATGCAGAAATATTCAAATTACATGTAAATCGTGTAACTTTACAGTTACTGACCGTTAGCGCGAGCAACGAATATTAAAACGAAAGTAGAATTGTCCAAATAAATAATTGTTCGTACCATTCTATTAAAACTCACATTCGTACCAATATAATAAAAATCTGTTTACTTTTAAACGAGATTTTTGAAATTACATTTCAGATGAGGTTTTTTATTTTAATTGACCCTCGCTGTTTTAAATGCGTCAACAGATAGAGCCACGAAGTTAAAAAGAGGTCAATAATTAAGTTTGAAATTTTAAGTAAATTACTTATTTTAATTAAAATCACGAAAATTAAAATAACTCTCTCCAAGTTATTTTCAGCTTAAATGATGCTTTCACACTTCCATCCTTTTTCGGAGTATCCCGTATAGATAAATTTTACAATTTTACATCGAAATTTTTGTTCATACTTATGGACTTTTATCGAATAATCCAAAAATGTTGATTGTTCCTTAAAATTAGCACTTAAACAATTAAAATTTTAATTTATAGCAAAAATTTGATTAAATTGTATTTAAAAAGAAACCGCGCGAAGGTAATAGTCTCTGCTGGGAGTGTCAACATCAAAACAGCTTATCTTATTGATAAAATCTGAGACATTCAATAAGAATCGTTCAAGGCGTTCGCAACGTGGAGATTCACATGAAAAGTAAATTTACACTCTTTGAGTGGTTTTGCCGGTGTTTTACGCATGTCCTGCGCACTCCTATTTTCGTACAATATTTAACGTATAAATAAATAAAATGTTATAAAACCTGAATAAAGAATATGTAATTCAAATTAAAGAAAAAAATATTATGGATATATTAAAATTAGAACAAATTCTGAAGAATGGATGAATAGATGAAATATATTTTATTAATGATGTTAAAAAAAAATTGAAAAAATTTCTAGGTGAATGATATTTTTGAAAATGACGAATTTCAAAATAAATAAATGAATAATGAAAACGAATGAAAAAGTAATTTACAAAATGTTCGATTTATTATAGGTGCCTGAATGTCGAAGTCTTCTGTAAACAATCCAAGCATGATATAGAAAGTATTCATTTTTTTTAAAGAACGATTAATATCTTATGGATTACAAGTGTATATTACAAGTCACTACAAATTCCATGAAAATCATGGTTATTGTACTGTGAATGGAGCCTGCCATAATTAATCGGCATTGTTTAAGTTGAACTTCTTGGAGACGACAAAAATAATAATGACAATAGTGCCAACCAACTTTTTCATTCAAAAACTTATCTTCTTCTAGAAAATGTCTTCTTTTCACAATACCGAAAGTTTTCCCTGAAAATCTACAAATCAAAAAAAAAAAAAAAAAAACATTTCACGAAGAAAAATTTTCTTAGAAATTGTACCGTACCAGTTGGTATATCTTATATGAAAATTACTACTACGAGGAAAGCAATTTTTAACGTTCATAGACAAAATTGTAAAAAAAGTAATTTGTACCTTAAATAATGGAAATTTTTCGCATGATGAAAGTCTGTCCACAAAATGCCATCTGGTAAGGTAAAATTTTAAAGAAAACGTTTCTCCCTACATGTTAGATTAAAATTAAAAAAATTAAAATCGCTTGTGGAAATACTTTACTGTAGTAGTGCAGTTCCCGGAAATACAAGAGAAACTACGAAACAATGCACATAAACTTTAAATAGTGCAATAATTTTGTTCAATTATTATAATCATCATGTACTGAAGGAATCGGAGAGTCAGTCGCTGTATCGTGTACTGCATAAATTCAATACTTGACGAAGAAACATTACTTTGATCATTTTACCACACTATTCGGCATTTTGGGAGCAGACTTTCATCAGGAGAAAAATTGCTATTGCCTACAATAATTAGTTTTCCTAAAAAAATAGCATATTCTCTTATAATGAAAGCTGTATAGTAAAATTAAAGAGAGAGAAAAACAAACGTTTTACTGTTTTTAGGGCATTACAGAACTTTGAAAAAGCCGTTTCGTTGCTTTCACCGCAATCGATGTACAGCTAGAAGCATTTTCAGAAAAGTAAATAAAACAGAAATTATCCCGGTATTATCCTTCGCGTGAAATCGAACATTTCTCAGTGCTAATTACACATTCGGCTAAGTTTCAAAAATTTGGCACCGACAATGTACCGAAAGCCGCGAAAATACTTCTCGCAGCGGGGCAAAGTAATAATATTGATGAGCTCTTATAAGAGGCAAAAAGGTGACAATTCCCCGTGACGTGACGATAACGGAAAAAAACAATTTGATGTACTATTTTGTTCGGTGAACTGTCGTGCAGCAAAAGGCACCGTAGGGGGTTGCGAAAGCTTAAGAAAATTACAGGTATCGTCACCCCTCGCGACCGCACTTAGTCGCGGCACGCGACCAACTGACGAGTTGGGATTTCGATTTTCCACGTTCCCGCCAAACTGGAGAATCCACGGCGGGAATGGTCGTTTCTGCGCGGCCAATCGCTATTTGGGAATTCAAAGATTCGATTCGTCGTGTGAACCCCTGCCGTCCCTGCGAATGATTCTTCTGATAAAGATTTCGCTTATCCCTAGGGGGGCAGCACTGAATAAGGCGTTGGCCGTAGTACAATATTCTACGTTACCGACAAGCTAATCCATAATCTAAATAGAAGACGTAACGAGATATCCCGCGTATAAATCGAAAGTATTGTTCAGTCGTAACTTCAAGCAAGTGCTGTCGAACAATTTGACAAGCAGAGGACCCTGTTTAAAAAAGTTGATAGAAATGGAAAGGATTTTTATGTATCCATTTCTATCCCAATATGATAGCGGATACAAATTTATAAGATTTAATGAATATTTTTCTTTCCGAAGCCTGTCAAATTCAAATGTGTCAGGAATATTGTATAATTCATTCCATTTTTTGCCTTTTGCAAGAGCAAACCTGAGCAATCCGATTTCTTTCTAAATTGCCAGTCCTCGAAATTTAATATTCTTCTATCCTACCAAAGTATGCACATCTTTTCCCTACTATTCCAGGTGTCGATATGTAATATGCCCGTTGGCTTTTCATTGTCTAGGTGATCCCGGACGTGGCTTTTCATAATCCAGGTGTACCGCTCCGTATAGTTTTCGGTATCGCACCGTATAGTTTTTCGTCGTCCAGGTATATACCGCTCCTTGGCTTTCGATGTCTATGTGTTCGACGCCATAGTTATTAATCGCCCAGGTATACCGATCTATAGTTTCAGGTGTGAAGGTGGCCCGCATCGCTGTCTTCAGTTGTCCAATTGTA
>JAPYZR010000226.1:0-57379 GCA_030522945.1 Trichopria nigra | reverse complement strand
ACTGAACTACACCTCTCCCCGCTATCCTTACCCTGGTACTGAGTATATCCGGCAACGGGGAAGTATCAACGGCGGCAGCGAGAAACCCACCGTTACAACAAAATCGGAATGTAAAATCGGATTGTAAATAATCTGAGAAGTGTATATAAGATTTGGATTCTTGGGTTGGATAATCTCCAAGTTCTGGTACCTGAATTCCCCATACTCGGGCAAAACATGTCTATCCGTGTTAATGGTACACACGATTTCTTGAGAATATCGTAAGAACTTTGTTTTCCGTGTATAATTTTATAAATATTATCACAAAATCTTATTTGCTAAATTTTACAGATCGTTAAAAAAATTAAATTTATTGATTTCATTAAAAAAAATGTATATATATATATATAATTACATTATACGATACAATTATGTGCAGTTATAGTGCATTAACGTAACTATACATATACGTTAGTAAATAGTTGTTTTGACATTTCCCCCATCCTCGTACATAAATTGTATTCAGGTTCAGTGTGCTTCATTCATAGCCATGTACGCTGAATACATTAGTTGTATGTGCCCGAAAGACGTACGTTCGTCTACACACTCATCCATACAGAGTAATGAAATATGAAATAGAGGGGAATCACGGACTAGGCTCCCATCAAAGCTCCTATAGTGACTCAACTTTGTCTGTCTCGCGAAATAAATTGCCGTTATTGTGTATGTGATACTGCATCGTGTTCTATACAGATGACTCGTCGCTGCAATTTCCCTCTCTCTCTCGGTTCATTTATTTTTTTCCCACTTCCTCTCTGTTTTACCTTAACTCTCTTTCTCGTTCTTTCTGCTTATCTCTTAGTCTTCTCTATCTATCATTCTCACTCTCTCCGCTCATTCATTCATTCTGCCAGAGTCGCGTTTATTAACGGTTCAAACTGTGTGGGCGTACAGTAGCCCGTTTTAAGTATTATCATATAGTGCAGGCGACGACATGCGACGGTAGCGATTCTGATTGTATATTTATAAACGGGAATAAGAGAGACAGAGAGAGAGAGAGAGAGACAGGGAGCGCAAAAGGGAATCGGAGAAGTATAAATTGGACGATTATTTAAAAAAAAAACCATAACAATGCTTCAATGATAACGAGCAGTTTCATTTTGAGCGCACTATGGCAGCTCACCGTATCAACGGATCACTTCCATCTATAGTCAGTACGATAGATCACTACATGATTCACAGATGGTCCAAAAATGTCAAGTTCGTCAGTGCAAATAAAACCAAATATTAACAAGTTACTTGGAAATGTAAAGTTAGTGGCGTTATTCGGTCATCGACACGAAATCAAGAGCTCCGCATCTCCATTGAAGTTCAAAAAATAATCGAAGTAGTTTTGGGCCGCTATTCTGTATTACATCGGCGTATAGTTTACCAATGCCTCACGTTGTCAGTCGCCATGGTATGGAATTAAATTAGAAACAAGATCGAGGCATCTACTTAATAACGCACTTTCATCGAAGGCATGCTGTCACAAAAAGCCCAGCACTGCGTTATCGGCACTCTCTCTTTCTCTCTCTCGCGTTCGGTTCACTGATTATAAGAATCCTTTCGATTCAAATTAACGAAATGTCGGATTTATGTATATTATATACATGTATATTGTTTAATGCTTAATAAATATAATAAAATAAAAATATAGGTGGCGTTGAAATTAGTGATGCGTATGATATGTTAATAATGATAAAGTAGATATTATCACCTGGATATAATTACTGCTAATACCTCTTCGTTAAAAGTCGGAAGTAGCTGTTATTAATAACCTCGTCGTCTTTTTTTCAAATTTTAATCCGGGAAGTCAGCGAAGGGCAGAGTATTATAGTAAATTAAAAATGGTAATAATGTAAAGATGAATAAGACACAATATAAAAACTATATATATATAAACAAATATGAAAGTTAGTTGCGGATACGTAATTTGAATATATATAGTATTCATAGAATATTTTTTCATTCAAGTTTCTCAACACGGCTTTACAAATTTCTTGATTCACAAAGTATTTAGGTCTGTAGCGTAATTCTTGCCAGCATACGGAAAAAGAAATGCTCAAGGGACTTTCAAAATGTAGGCGCAACGAAATTCGTCGCCTTCATATTTTCTTGTTTTTCAAGAAATATTACTAAACGTGGAAGGTCACAATTTAACGCAGCAGCACATAGTATCATTGAAAAAGTGTGTCAAGTGCTTCATTGACGGAACTATTTTCCGAACTTGTACAAATTTTGACTAGTCCATGACACGTAACATTACAAATATTACTAGCATATTTATAGTATTATTTAAATTTAATTTAATGTCCATTGAAGATATACATTGAAGGTATACCCTGATCGAACTGAAAACATTTTTTAGCTAATTTTTAAATAATTTAAATATATATATTTACCATATTAAAGGCGTAGGAGAAATATGTAGATGTTTTAAGAAAAAAATGCAAGTTAATTCAAATTAATAGTATATTGGAAAGTTGTTTTAGTTGTATGACTAAAATAACATTACTAATATACAATAAATGAAATAATTTAGTCAAATACTGATTTCTTAACAAAAAAAAAAAAAAAAAAGAATAAAGAAATAAAAATAAAAATTATTAGGTGATTAAATAATGTTCAACCATCAGGTTTAATTATCTTAAAGTTTTAAAAAAATATTTCTAATAAGTGTTGAGTTCGTATAAAGAGTCAATAAAATGTATATATAAGAGTTGAGCATGAAACAGTATACGTTTATCGCTTTTTTATTTCAATTAACATCTCTATGTAGTTAGCACGCGATATACATTGTGATACCTTTCAGCCTCAACAACCTGTCACATTTAACGTTTCCACTGAAACTGATATTTCAACGGTTGTTTCATCAAAACACTACACTCTTCAATTCTATTGTATTATTATTATTATTATTATTATTATTGTATGGTGCAGTATTTAATCGCGAATAATGCGAATTTAAAAGGTTTTCTCTCAGTCAGATGAAATCAGATATCTGTATAATGCAAATTACTAATCAAGTTCTCTCATTGTCCCAATACATTATATACTCCGTATGCAGGGCTTTTAAATTTTTGAACGGTAATGCATATATATAGTACTCTTCTACATATTTACGATTAACGTTTTTGCATAATAATGTACGAGTTATAAAAAATTATTAGAATCGATTACTTTCATGTCATTGGTTGCATTTCATTTTTTAAATTGATGATAAAAGAATGTGATTATTTAAATTCCAATTATTAAAATAATTTATTGATTAATTATAATATTCGAGGTGTATATATCATACGATGTATATTGTTATATTTGACAATCAATATTTATTAAAAAATATATGCTAAAAAGTATTTCAACCACGCAAAGAAAGTATAAAACATATCAAAGCCTATTTTGTAGCATAATAACTTTTTTTTATATTTATATTTTTATTGTCGTTTTAAATATAACCCATTAGTTAAATACAGATACTATATATAAATTTCACACGATAAATTAATTCATTTGCATTAAATTAGATAATTCTGTTTTTTTTTTTTTTATAACGCTGAAGTGCGAAACTTTGGATTTTACGTACTTTATATGCATAAAAACCGTACAAAACAATAAAAATAATGATTTTTTATAATGTTTAGGTAGAAAATAGGACAAATGACAGGTATAATAATATATATTATAAAAATTCTATTGATTTAATGACGACGTATATACTTCATATGTCGTATTTTCACTACATTTGAAATTAATTAGTATATCGATTATAATAATTTTTCAGTGGCCCATACTTATTTGTTTCAGGAGCTCTCAAACAAATATGACTTCGTTCAACAAGAAACTTTGTTGTCGACTTTGGATCAAAGGATGTATCAATGGTCTGTGACACATTCGTATATTTCTATTTTTAATAAATCACGTAATTGTTTAAAACGATTAGAAACGATCATCGTCAGTGCTCTTTCGGTCAATTATTAAAATGAATTCCAGGGATTTGCAACGCCATTTGTTCGGGCAAATTTTACGCGCCTGTTATAAGTACTCGCTGAATTTTAATCAGCACGTCATCTTGTCAAGACTCGCAGCTTTTAGCATTTTACCTCCTTCTCTTTCTTCATATTCGCGCTGCTCCCTATATATATATATATATATATATATATACTGCTTCTTTTTATCTGGTTATCACACTGATGCTCGTTTGTTCTCGCTCTTGACTTTTCGTTGTTTTTTCGATTTCTATCGCTCTAATTCACTCTCTCTCTCTAATTCTCGCTCTGTCGCTCTTGCTCACTCGTGCTGATTCATTCACTGGTGCACGTTCGTTCACCCTTTCTTTCTTCCGTTTTCTTCCTCTTTCATAAACGTCTTTGCTCGCCGGTATCCCTTCCATTTCACGCGCTCTGAATGTGCAAAAGTTTCTTGAGACCGGCGCTTATTTTCACATCTGCGAGAGTCTCCAGAAACTAGATTCGCGTAGACGGATACATTTATGACAAATACGACGAGTTGTATACGTGACATGAAATCGTTATGAAATCCAATTTTCTCGTCTCGCCGAGTTCCTATTCCGCTCGTATTAGAATTCGAGCGTAATAACTAATGACTTTATGCACCCTCGCTTTACTAATGAAATTCGCAATAGTAGCGCCGTCGTCGCTTGGATGCAATTCCCTTTGCGCGTTTTTCCGGCACGCGGATTCTGTGTCGCGACGGCTCCATAATAGATGGTTATCCGCCTATGAGAACACGACAGACGTACGATTACAAATGAATGGAAAACTGAATTCCGAGACGTAAATCACTCCTGATCGAATTCGTATATACGCGCGAGCGCGACAAAAAAAAGGGTATATATGTAGGTTGGGGTTACTTCATATACTTCTCCTTCTAGGTGCGGAAATGCGAAGCGTCTAGACTGTGAGGTTTCATTTCGTATATGTGTGAAATTTCATTTTATTCGCATGTATACGCGCATCTCGTTTTGTTTCTCGTTTTCAGCTTCCACCAATGATACAGTACAATTACTTCGTTGAATATTATAGGTCGAATACAAGGATGTGGAGAGGGACGGTCACAAATAATTTGTCGTCCCTCATTTTTTCATTATTCCTTATATACGTCTCAGTCACCGAGGAACGCAATAATCATCATAAGAAAAATTTCGTGATTTGGAATATCTTTCCGAGTAATTTAAGTTCACGTTTATTATTTTCATATATATTAACAATGATACAATTTTTTGAAAATTTAGCACAATCAATTAATTAGTTACTTTATTGAAAATGGAAAGGAATTTTTTTTTTATACTTGGAATTGAACAATAAAACCAATGATCCTTAGATTCGGTATTTTTTCAAGTATTTTGAACACTCATTTGCAATAATTGATCAAAAGTTTAGAAAACTACAGTATGTAGTTTGAAGTTAGATACAAAATATTTTTTTCAGCAGTATTATCAGCGTTTCGTATCTTACTTGTGTATACACAATAAAAATATATTCCAAAATCTAATAAGTTTTACGTCCAGCTCTGGCGTATCAAATAACATATATGAAAAATTCTTTATTCGATTTTTGGGTTCCTTATATGTGTACTTTGAAACGTCGACATTTAATGAAAAAACATATGGTATTTTTTTTCCCAGAGTGACCAAAATATTTAATAATATATTAATATTCTATATTTATTGTAGAATGGTTACATTAATTACTGATGATATAATTCCATTTTTAAGTTTCGGATTCTTTGAAACCCCCCTGAGACAGAAACTATTTTCTATTCAATAAAAATCTTTATATTTTCTATACATTTAAAGAAACACAATCACTTGAATAACTTTTGTAGATTGGGCCGAAGAATCAAACAGTTATCTCCTCCCTCTGTCCTTTCTTTTTACGAAAAATCCACGGCTACGATGTCAAAAAGTGACTACAATACACATTTTTAGACGTGTCAGGGCTCCATTTTTTTCGTTTGTAATTTTGATTGATTATTTGAGTATCTTTTTTCAAGTGGTTTATTCATTTCAATTAAAAATTTCATTCTAAATAATGATTATTTATAGCCATCAAATCAACTTACATTCTCAAGAATTCATGATTTTTACGTTTATTTTTTTAATTATTTTTTCCATTATTGTCTAATAAAGAAGTTAACAATGATGTCCTCAAATGAAGTGAATGTGTAATTCATCAATTGCTCAATAAATGCTAATTCCATTTGTTCTTTTTTTGCTAATTTAATTCCTGTACTTTTGATTTCTTTAACATAAATAAGATTTGTCAATCGCACTTATAATATTGGTTTTCTTTATTACTTCACGCAGATTTTAAAAAGTTGCTTACATTTTTAATTTCAGCAAGGGAACCTGCGAATCGCTTTTTCCTTCATTTCTATATTTGATAAACTTATCTGAGGTCTTGCATAATAACACGTATCTTATGACGATTATATATTGCACTCAGAACCACAACAAAGTTTATTGTTCTTCTAATTCATCTATCGATTAATATTACAATATATTTTCAAGGAAACGCGTAAAAGGTTGCTTAATTATCGCACACTTTACTCATAATCCGATCGAGTTAAAAATATAAATTTTGAATGTTAATATCTTGCTTCGCAGACGGTGAAATATTTCAAAACTTTGCGAATTAGTCGAGTGTCTATATATAGTTGTTTTCAATAAATGTTCGTGTCTTGATCAATTCTCATTATCTGTGATAATTTCGTGATATATTGCATGCATCTCATTATAATAATGATATACATACGTTATAATAAAGTAGTCGCTCAAGCTGATAATTTTAACTAGCAGAAACGGTATAATAATAAAACAATTTATTTATTTTTTTTTATTTTTTACATATATGTATTTTTTTTTTTTTTTATATAATGCGTCTATAGACTGTAAAATTTTTTGAATTTGTAGATGACATCGTACAAAAATTGTGATTGATTCTCATGTAAATTATTATGAATAGAGTTGGTTTAAAAGATAAAACAGAATCGAACAAGCGTAAACAAAATTGCAAAATTAAACATCCATATTGCTGTATTATCAATGTCATTCTTTGATAAAAATTAAAATGAGTCGCAAACACTTATTTTCTTCTTATCACAAAGCTTCCTCGTAGAGGAATATATACGAAATATGTAAATGTACTTCCTCATAGAGGACGCTTTGTGGTGATTATGAAAAGAATGTTTGTTAATTTGAATCGATATAAACTCGCATAATAACGCATTCTTTATGTGTATATCTTTTTGCGATGATTTAAAAGTTATCTTTAATAATATTTTTCTTACATTCTTATATACTTTCGAATACTTCGTAAATATGTTTAAGACGTAGACATATTGTGTGCTGAACAACGTGTAATAATACTGCAGATACGAATCAAAACACAATCATAATCTTTAGGTACACATATATGTGTTTGTTGACATTCCGAAATCCAAAGGGAAGCAACGTTCAACTTGCAATGGACCTGAAATTTTTATCTTTTAAAGCAAGCATTTAAAAATACTCCCTTTGCACGAAGAAAAGTTAAAATATTATATTATAGATGTGCTGTCTTACATAAGCAATTCAAATCAATAAAAAATCATTAAAATTATTTTAAAAATGATTCCAAAGCTACAGGCTTTTATACCATACTTATATTATGGTTGTTGCATGTAGATCATAGACATGGATTGTTTTGGGAACACATTCTTAAAACCTTCCAAAATAAATGTTGTATTTTAAACGGGACTTGTCACATAGCAGCAATGTATATAGTAATCATATTTCTAAAATTTAACTCTGGCGTTATTGTTACAACATCCTGTAAAAGTAATATTCGGTCCAGGAAATTGATATCCCTGAACATGACAGGATAGTCGTGTGAAAGGCAATTTGAAAGAAACACCATAAAGGCATAAATTGAGTCGTTTCGCCGTGGCGGTACTATACCGAGAAGTTATGGCGAACTGTTTTACACTGCGATTCATATACTACGGTTATGTAAATGGAGCCGAAAAATGTAATTCGCGCACTCGATTCACCATCATGTTTTAAAAGAGGGGTGAAACATGCGGGCATTTTAATACGGTTTTTTTGTTTTTATTCACTCGGTATTGACGAAAGAGAATACAGTCGATTCTATACGTATATACGAGGTTTCAAAGTATATATAGATTTTAAAATGTCATGCGCAAGAGTCGTGGAAAGGAATTTGTCTTCATGGGCAAAGTTAACCAACTTTGCGTGCAATATCTACTTTAGTTTTGACGCTATATTTTATAACACAAGAGAAACGTCGTCATTATTTCGACTTTATTCTTGTGCTAAACCGTGAACTTTTTATTGGCATTTAATTTGATTGAAGAAGACCACACGGTATATGCTACTAAATTTGTCGCAAATGTATTCCGTCTTTTTATGGTTATAAAATTATTGTTAATACTAATTTTAATACTATTTAATAATATGTATTATTTATTTTTAATTTTACTGAGAAATAAATATTATGATGATTGCAAAATAATTTAGTAAATTCAAATTCACTGACAAAAAATATTAGTGTTCCTGTTGTGTCACTTTTACAGCAATAAGGAATCATTGTAATATATATAACCGTGTTATTTTGCGCTTTTCATTATGTCTGTAGTTACAATTCAATATTTTATGATACAATCCCCCGACAAACTAAAATTAAGGCAAGGACAGTGATTTAATAAATTAGATCGAACTTTTGCAAGGTCAGTGAAAATTTGGGTTTATTGAAAGTGAGTAAAATAATAGCTCACCGAATTAAAAAATTGGGAACTTGTATTTATTACTTGGACATGTCAACAATTTTGAGAAAAATACATATGCAGATAAGAAACAATACGGAATATGAAATGCTGCAAGTCATGAATAATCATGGCAAATGAAGTATTTTATCAAGAATGCAAATTTAAATAATGTAAAATATGCTAAAAATCGTTTTCAATTATTGATTTCGTTATATTTTTAATTTGTCTCAATAAAATTTTTGAATTGTTATGTTTCATTATAGTTAATTTAGAAAATATATTATTTGGATTGTTTAAAAGTGACGTAACAGAATACATTAAAATCTTCATATCAATAATTTCCATTTAATGTTTTTTATAATAAGTGATAGGTATATAATAAACCATTTAATTGCAGTTTAATCGTGGCGCTATATCGATTCTATCTAGATTACCAAGAATAATTACCGATTCTAGACTGGAAAACCATGCACCCCTAATATGGCAGATAGACGCCTAGCGTATATAGGCTACGATAATAATCTATGCACATGATCTATATACAAGTAGAATCTGCCTAGTTTTTATCATGCAAAAAACTACATAGTAAAACTACGTAATTTATTAATGATATATTTATTTGGGACTCTTGTTCATGTTCATCAGTATTGTCATCATTATCATCAATATCATTATCACAGACATTATTTTTATCATTGTTACTATTTCCAAAGCCAACATTATTGACATTATTGCGGCGATTGTCATGATTTTCTTCGTTCGAATCATTCTCCAAATTAATTCACCTCCTTCTCTTTCTTCATATTCTTATTCTCATTCTTCGCGATCCTCCCCTATTTCTAAGTTTTCTTCTCTTTCCTGCTCCTGACATTCATTGTTAATGCGATGGACATTATATTATTTTCCCTTTCTGTCCAACTTGTATTTCCTAATACCTAATACTTGCAATTTACCAAATGGTTCATATTTATTATTACTAAATTCATTTTCATTAAATAGTACTGTTAAATTATTTGTCACTTTTAATTGTGCTTTATAGTTTCGTTTACGAAATGGTTATAACGCTTTTGTTTTATTCCATATCCTCGAATTTTAATGGACTATTTTATTTTAACATAGAAAATAATTTGTTATAGAAGTAGTCATGTCTGATACTTTCTAGATAATAGCGATACAGAAATGAGGCAGAATTGACAGTAATATTCAATATCAAATTTATAGATTTTCTAACTAAAATCTATGCAGAATCAAGAGATTTTCTCGTACAGTTTTTATGATGGTTTTCCGATATAGGGCCTTTACAATAAAACGGAATGCCACGATTAATTTCTACCTGGAAGTAAATAAAATTATTAAGATATTAAAATTGTATCGTGTAGAATCAATTATGGCCCTACGAATTTCCCAAACTGTCATGAAATTCATGCAACCGGTTTCTTGAAATATATTGTAGATTTCGAAACAATATTTGTTTGTTTCTTTTATATAATTTATGTGTTGAACAATTCCATAACGTAAATATCAGAAACTCGAAATGTAATTGCAACCCGCATTCTTAAAATTAAAAACGTTGGTAAAGAGAAAGCTTCGAAGTCATTGTTTTTACACTCTGTATATGATTTATGAAGATACTCAAAGAGACAATGCGTGTCCAATACTGGCTTTTAAAATTAAACAGATCATTGCGACATTCCATTTACGGGGGCGACATACAATTCTGAAGCAAGGTGTTCGAGTATAGTATATCCTTCTTTATTGTTGTTAATAAAACATGAAGAGAAAATTAAAGTCATTTTTTTATTTATTTTATGACAGCTAAACTGCAGCAATCATAAAATACGATTCCATCTTCGAACCTATTAAATATTATGAAACACGTGTTTAGAATATTAATAACATTTTTTTAAAGTCAGGGCAACTTCATAATTACATATTATATATATTTTTTTTTATAAAATTAAATTGAGTATATTTCAAATTTCCGTAAACAATGGTTGTTTTTAATGTAGACAACTCTTATATCAATATATGCTTCAGCAAAAACTTATATATATATATATAATTTGTTACGTTATAAATTAAAATTAAAATTAAATATTAGCAACACTGCTTGTGTTTAATTCATTTTGAAATCAAAGTGAGTATAGTGTTACAATAATATGAAAAATAGTGAATATAATTGTATATAAATGTATATTATTGCAAAATAGAGCTTACATTATGGAATCGGAGACTAATGCCACAATATCCCTCAAATATCAACGAGAAACACAGACCTACGTAAATATGTTATACCAGTATCTCTGAGATCCGTCCTATCGTTCTTACCTTATCTAGGCTTTTATTTGGGTCCACATTTTTTTAATCGTACAAAATACGATATATCCCTTACTAAAAGATTGCTTTTTTCATAATTCATACAAATTTAAGTAAATAAATAAAGTGTATTTAATTTTATTTTAAGATAATATATTTTTTTTTATTGAACTGTTGATTCGATACCATCATGTAATGTAATATATTTATAAAACGTTTTACTTATGTACTTAAGATCCGATAATATTCTAATGACCTTAATCACTAAACACAAATTTTCTATTTCATATTTAATCGAAAGCACTCAATAAATGACCATGGTATGAAGTATACGCACGAAATATCATTAACCCTGACATTTTACAATATTAAGGTTGTCCCAGATAACATAAACAACGAAATTCTGTATATAATATTGATCTCAATATTGGTGAATACGGAACAATAACAATAATGATCGATTCTAATTTACGCTTTAATTATACGAGTTTTTAATATCGAGATACAAGATTTCTTTTTCTCACACGAACTACCGAATTTAAGCGGCTATATATAGAAATGTAAGTAAAGTGCTATCTGCAAACAATAAAAAACAATAACGAAACGACATATAACGACATTAAATCTGACATTTTCAGTCTGCACTTTTATTATATTGCCCCCCCCCCCCCCCCCCCCCCCCCCCCCCCCCCCCCCCCCAAAAAAAAAGTAATTATGGCTATTTATCTCAGACTAATGTCCAATTGCCAGTATATATATACTCAGGTGTATTCGTATGATAAAATTGTACTTGATCAATCAAGATGTTTTTTTATGCTCTATATTTTTTGTATACGCTCGAAGTACAGCCCTGTCGTGTCTGGCTCCAAATTTAATGGGCCAATGTGTTCCCGCCATCGTTTCATCATCAACACACGAAAACTTTCAACGTGTACGTGTACGATATCCGCTTTAATCCGTAATCGCTGCGTTACACCTTTTGTCGTCGGCGCATATACGTCCGCAATATGTACTCACAAGCCGCCGGAAGACGATGAGAAGAATCGAAAAAGGAGTGGAAAAAGAAAGAGAGAAACAGCAAGCGATGAGAAAGAAAGGTGCTGGCAAACGTTTTCAGAGCGGTACGGCCCAGTTTCTGTGACGGGCTTGGCGGCTCTGTTCCCGATTGTAAGAAACAAACCTCTACTATTCCTTCTCAAAACCAAAGGCTGATGGCTGTACACTTTACGGTATATAGATTGTACAACAACCTTCTTATCCCTCGTCAAGATATATATATTTACGTTCTCTTTGTCGCCGCTTGATCTCATCACGCTCGTCGGGACTCTTCGGCCAGTACACGTCTTTTTATAGACTTGTCATAATGTAAGGGTAAAACGAGATGGTAACGTCCGTACGTCCGACAGATGCCTACAACATAACATGAATATCGAAATCGACTGCGATAATTAAGCGTTCGGTTTGAATGCGGCTATTTACTGACGAGGTATCTAAACGGCGTTTAATTTATGTGAAATCATTAAATGACGACTGTATTACACACGGTGCCTTTATTTGCACGCACTTGAAGATATATAATAACGACTGCTGCATATCATGATCAACGTATATTTTTATGGATTATCAATAAACCTAAACTCACGCTAATATTCACGCCATGAAATATTAAGTGGACAAATTTTAATATGTGTCGGCCATTTAAGTAGATTAAAACAATTTTACAATATTTTAAAAACAATATTTAAAAAGAAAACATAATTTTAAAAGTTTCAACGCTGAAGGTCGACGATAAATGATATTTAATGCGGTATATATATATACATGAAATTAACGCGCTTTTGACGTGACAATACTTACAGAACAATAAATGTATAGAATATAAATGGAAACATTTTATGTCGTAATTGATAAAACGTTAAAGTTTACTGTGGCTCTTATACATTTTACGTTATTGAAATCCAGATATATAAATATACATTTACAAATAAATGTCAAACCGTTCCTATGGATTTTAATTTTTAATTTACACATGACATTTTTTAAATCTGTTGGTACATTTGGTGTTGACAAAATCTACGTGGTCAAACCAACTGAACTCGTGTATATCAATAATCTCGTGGTCCGACAGAAAGCTTACGTAAATGATTTCCAAGTCATATTGGCATAATTTCCACGTCAATATTAGACAACTGTCAAAATTCAAATTCCTGCATTATAATGGAAATAGTAATAAAAAATGTTGGTATATGTAACCCGGAAAAATGAATTGAAAAGTGTAATCGTCTATCGTCGGTCGTCGGTAGATCCTGACATAACATTAAAAGAGTGAATTAAATCCAAGCAAGCATCACCCGCCGGCTCGTGCCGTTACCGTCTTATTGACTCGAGAAAGTTACACGTGACCTGTATCAAGTACTTCTCCGCCACCGGTCCGAGCATAAAACACACCATGTGGAAAATCGGCGAAAGTTTTCATGCGCCAATTAAGGCCCTCCTCTCTCGCCAGATTTTTTTATCAATGCATCGCATAACGTAATATTGGATTGGAAACTGAACGGCTAGAAATTGATTTACGATTTCGGGCGCGAGGATCGAGATCCATCGATAAATGGTGTCGAAGGTCCGCTTTCAACTTCAATTACGCCTTTTAAAGATGTACCTCGTGAAATAATGGACCTTCCCGTATATGACAGATACAATATGACATTGGAGTAAATTGAATTCATTATTCACACGTTCGAAATAAAAATCACTTTTTATACAGTGTGACTGCGATGCTCTGGAACATGTTTCGGATTGCATATATATATAGAACGTACGTGAATTAAGGTCACTGGGAAGTGAAAGTTCAAAAGTATGTGTGTTGTGTGTGCGTGTGTGTATTTATTGTTCATTTCTATTTTTATACGATCATCATGTCAACCTTTTTTTAACAGAAATGTAAGAATTTTCCTTAATGTACAAAAATTTACCTATATGGATGAATACTGAGAATGACCTAAATTTTACACAACGTGTCATTAAAAATTGGTATATACGAACATTGCTACACAGTAGAGGCCTGATAATTCATTTCAATACATTTGAAATAACGATAATTGATAAAATATCGCTTTTTAACAATAAATTTGTCTGTTAAATGCGGGTTGCAGACGTTTTTGAAAAAACGATTTCTAATGGGTTAAAAAGTTTTTTTACATATTTCGACTTAAAACTATACCTTTACAATGCTCCGATGAGTTTAGAAAATACCTTTAAGACAAACCAATATATGAGTTCCAGGTCTCCCTTGATGTAAATTACCCGCATTTACCTCCTCTCTCTCTTTCTCTCTCTCTCTCCATAAATACCTTAAGTATTTTTCTGAGGCCTCATTTACGACACAAAATTATTTGCTTTGGAAAATTGTACACAGGTCCCGTAAAACTGCAGTTTCACAAAGAATGAATGACAGTCCATTTCTGAAAAAGTGAAATCTTCCCTCTTAACGAAAGGGTGGCTTTTTTCAAGGAGAAAATAAAAATGTATTTTTTTATCCACGTATATAATGTATATTTTAATATTTTAATATTTTAATATACATTATAAATTTCGTATATAAGATTATAGAAATTCCAATTATTTTTTTAGGTGAAGTATCACAATTCAATTTAAAAATTTCACTAGGGTACGTGCAATAAATGATTTTAAAATACCAATTAACGTCGAGTTTACCGTGGTTAAAGTATAATATTCTAAATCTGATATATACGCGTTTAAAATAAATTACTCAAATCAAGATACCATAATTTTAATAACAATTGTGACGTTCATTCGTGAAATTAAACAGATACCTGTTTCATTTTATATAATATTGAAATTAAATACAGTCTCTTTTACTAAATAAATAAATTATTGACGTATCGGTCCTATTGTGCATTGTTATCCCGTTTAATTGTCCTTCTAATGATTATTATTATTATTATTATATTTATTGTTGTTATGATGTAGAACGTTTAATTAAAGAAGTCGGTGTGTAAATTATTCTAATGATTATTGGTAAAATAAAAAGTACATCACTTATTCCCAGCACGTAAATGGAACATTTTTGATAATGTTATCTGATTTATAGTGCGTGTCTAATAATCGTGATGATGACGATGTAATGCTGAATTTATATGCATTTAATTATATCACGATAATATTGTTTCACATTTAACAAATTGCTTTGTCTTACTAATATCATTATTTTTGCGTTAGAGCTCTTTTTTTAGTCTCGCATAACTCATTCGTCTATTTATACTATCCAATAAAAGTGGAAATGATTGGTGAACTAATCGAAGGCTATTCGTAATTAACATTTTCTACAGTATGTATCATAAAAAATTTGTCAAATGACAAATAAACCACATATATAATTTTACACAAATTGTATATAGAATGGAAAGTAACAAGTGAAAAAGGTTCGCAAATGAAAACTAAATGGTTCCAGCAATTTATTGTCGATTATATCTACATAATTATTAATGGAATATATGTGTATACTTTCACCCTAGAGAAGCTTGAATGTTGAAAAATTGCTTAGATTCATTTTTTTATTTATATATATTTAATGGATCCCTATAAATGAAAAAAAAAATAAAAACAAAAAAAAACAAAAAATTTTTTTATTTAAAAATTTATAATTTTGTTACCCCCCCCCCCCCCCCCCCCCCCCCAGCCTCCATTTAACGTTGAGCTGTTTTCTTAAAAGGGAACTAATGACTCAGCTTAGGACAGAGATATAATATCACAATAGGAATATTTTGTTTTTATCGAATGAGGCAATTTTGATACGTAAAGAGAGATTCATTACTTTTCTTCAATTTTTACTTTATTACATATTATTATCCACAAAATAATTCATTAAATAAGCATTTTTTTATTTTATATTTTATATTTTTTTATGATTAATAATGCTACAATTAAATAAAGAAGACACAAATAACGTTTTAACAATATTGGTATATAACAGTCATTTTATTTACTAAAAAAAAAAAAAAACAATTTTAAACGCACAACGACTTCATGCAGACTTTTGGCAATCTTAACATAAAATGTTTTTGATGGTAAGAGCATGTAAAGAAAATGCGAGTCGGAGTTACATTTGTACACACTCGGCTCTTGGTAAAGTACAGTGATAAAAAGCAGATGCTACAACTGAAAACAGCGAAATTTACCTACAAAAACACTCTGGCAGTATTTGTATACCTTCCACTACATATTTACTTTAAGGGTTGCTAAGGAAGACAGAGCAGCAAGTAGGAAAGTTTAGACATCCTTTCAGAGATTCCAACTAAACTGATTTTTTAAAATGTCAAATTGTTATCCTTGATGCAAATGTAAAATCATAATTTATTTTGCTCTTTTATTTTTTTTCTCAATCGCACAAAATTTCAAGCATAATAAAAATTCACAATAAAAATAAACAAATTAGCGTAATCAAATACATAAAAATGTATTAAACAGATCTCGAGAATTTATAAATATTATGCAAGACGTATAATGGAAAAATGTAAAAAAAAAAATTATTAAGTAGTACTGAAAAGTATTTCAAAATGTTCAAATAAAAAACCTATACAAACTTGAAAATATTTTAAAGACGTTATTCAATGTTATTTTTTATTTTTATCAATGATATATAAAATCTTCATTAATTTCAAATTTTGTAAAATTCGGTTTAATTTTGTATCGATGTGAAGTTGTCCCGCCTAATTCTGAAGTTCTTTATACATTTTGAAGATAATTCTGTTTTTTTCTCCTAGAAAAATTGAATTTGATAATGTTGGGAGGTCAACTTCATAAATCGCATATACTTTAACATGTCATACTGCAAAAACGGTATATTCAGGACCAACGTTTCAAGTTGGAACTCTTCGGGGGGACAAAAGGAACTCCAGAAAACAAACGATTTTTTCATAATTAAAGAATTTTTAGTTTTCTTTAATTAATAATTGAACTTTATAACATAAGCAACTTTGCCAATTCACTACAAATCAAAAAATTTCCAAGGAATATGTTGTAGAACTCTTCTGAAAAATCAATTTTCAAAAAAAAAAAAATTTTCGAGTTGTAAATTATCTTTTGTAAATCGACTTTTAACCATTTTTGGGAATCAGATACGATGACGTTCCCAATGAATCTCAAGCGATACATGAATATACACGTAAATAAAAGTATTGTTGAGCCAAACGTACTCTACCTGACTGACAACGATTTCTAGAATTGATATAACCATCTATTGTATTGTATAATCCTTTTATCCGTGTAATATACGCACATAGAAATAAACAATAATTAAAAATAAGGGCACGTCTGCTCGACGTAACGAGAGTGTTGTAATCCGATTCCCCGTATAATACAATGATAACCGATTCCAATAATGTATACATTGTCTTATCATTATCTGCCGATTGCGCGACAATCAAGCGAAGTAGTCGTGCCATGTCGACATGCATGTCCCTCGCCCCCGCGATCCATTTTACGCTTAACCGGGATATGGAAATATTGACTCGTGACACGACGTTTTCGTTATATAGTAAGACTCGTTATATAGTAATACGTTTTCTCAATGACGGAGCCGACAGCTATACGACCGACGTCGGGGAAGAAGCTTCTTGCCCCCTTTAAAAAAAAAAAGAAAAAAAAAAAAAAACCCCCAACGACCCCCCCCTTCTTTTTTCCCCCCCCCCCCCCCCCCCTATTGCAGTGGGACCACATCGACCCTTGTGTATAAGTTGAAACATGGTTTTTTTTGACAAATTCGACGTGCGACGGACACAGATCCTTTTTCCCTTGTCCTATTTTATATATATATATATATACCTGTCGGTGTACGGATAGCCGCCCTGCGCGGAAGAAACCCTCTGGGGAATCGTAAACATGAAAAGTACCGATAAATTCAGCTCCCGGAATTCGATGGCAGCGCTGCATTAACAGAGATGTAGTTTCTTCGTCGTCGTCGTCGTCGTCGTCGTACTACCACCGTTCATTGCTCTCACCCAAGTTTTACAACAGCCCTTCGTGAACTGCACTTTTCGCTCAACTTCTTAACCGTATCGATCTCCTCCTCTGGCACGCAGCATTTATTTTCTTATTAAAACTTGTAAGGAAAATGAACAATTTAATTAAATCGCATGAATTCTTTATTTTAAATTATTGCTATTGAAATTCCAATTATTGCATTCGGTTATGCCTGCTTATATTATTTTTTCGCACATCTCAGATTAACACTTATGGATAAACGCAATAGGTGCCGAGATAATGGGCATCTAAACTCACTCGTAAATTGGACGATTCATCGCAGAAAATCTATTTACGTTAATTTACACCTACTGTCCATACATCCATTGTCCAAAAACTACAGTTAGTACAAGCATTTACATGGTTGCCGCAATCATTTCCATGGTTGAGACAACCATAGATAAGGTTGTTCCAACAATTCTTTTTATCCGTGCACGTCCGTTACACCTTCATTATTTAGTAAGTGGTAAACTTAAACGTAATAAATATACTAGTAGAAAATACGACCTGTTTATGGCCATTTAAGGCAGAAACTGGTGTCATTTTTTACTAGGGTAGTAAAATATATTGTAAATACAAATTACGTATGTAAGTAAAGTGTTGTTCAAAGTTTTTACGAAAGGTGTGATTCAGATTGAAGAGCCTTGTTGTAACCTATAGAACTGATTAAATTATTTATTGAATCCGCATTGAATAACGGCGTATACAGTAGGTCTCCCTTATTTTAACTTTTCAGATCAAGCAATATCCCTCCCTTATTGTAATGCTTTTCTTCATCTCCACCGTTGGCAGTGTGAGAAGGGAAAAAACACTATACTCTTCCATTACGGTTCATACGCAGATCGAGTGGTGAAGGAACGAGTGAGGAGAAAAGATAAAATAGAGGAATGATAAAACTTAAAATAAAGGTGGTAATTAAAATAATATGATTTAAATTAAATTTGATACCCTACTGTATTAAATTTGAAGGGCCTACATAGATCCATTTGTTAATATTTTTTCCTCATTATATAAACGATATTGTACTGACGAGTTATAACACTACTCATTTCACAAAGCTTTCTTGGAGATTATCTTAGGAAAAATTCACCTTTCTTTTCATTATGTTTTACCAAGCTTTTTCAAGCATCTCTTATTCTGGCATAGACTAGCTCCTAGGTGGTCTGAATCATTACCCATATGTAGCCGATCCTTCCAACAGTCGTCTGCACCCGACACATCCCCCTTTGTACACAAATTTTTGCGTACAGTTGTAGAAAAATGTAAAGACGACACTATGAAGATCACTGATGTATAGCATTCACAAATAGGCGTGGCTCAGCTTTATAAATGCCTTCCTCTAAATCAATCATTTCGGCGACAAAAATGGAAATATAACCTTTTAGAAAATCAGCTACTGTGAGAATAAAGACTGTAATACCTTAGATAGCTAAACCAACATCTCGCAAATATAATTTTGACAGAATATAATTGTAAAGGTGTTTACAATATTTTCCAGATATAATGTACAAAATTTATCATTTTAATATAATACGTAATATTAAAAATATTAAATTTCCAATTAAACATATAGCGAATTTTAATATCAATTTTCTTAAATTGTAGATGAATAAGTGCAATTACAATAAAAAGTACTATTTTGGGGATGTTTAGGATTTAAGGTACTATTAAAATAAGTCTATAGCAATAAAAGGAATTGTCTTTTTACATGAATTAATGCGGTTTAGTGTAAGAAAAATGAATACGCTTACTTTAAAAGTTTTATTATCATTCACGAATTTCATTTGTGAATATAATATGCGTTGTAAAATATAATATGTGTCTATATTAAATGGTGCAATGAGAAGTATGCTTATTATAAATAGCATTCATTTTTGAAAATGCACTAATCCTTAATTTAAAAGTAAATTAGAGAAAGGAAATTGAAAGTCGAGGGCCCAACGTATAATTCGTCCGTTACTGCGTCTCTTTTCTCGCAAGTGACAGAATTTCATCATCATTAGTCACTATAGCGAATTGCGTGCGAATATAGAAAATGTCGGTATAATTGGACATAATATTTGTGTCTATGTGCAAATACACTTTAATTGTTTTTGTGACTTGATAGTTTTATGAAAAATGCAATGAATTATATACACACTTTAAATGTGTTTTTTCCAACAAACACTTGCAATTTTTGATACATGTTTTATATATATATTCATATGAATTCGAAAATTATATATATATACATATATATATATATATATATATTATCATCGTCTTTTTATTGTCACTATGCGACTTGTTCTGACAGCGAATGTCCTGAAAATCTTACTTCTTATTGTACTTATTTAAGAAATATATATTGTTATGCACTGCCTCTCGATCTTTACGCCTTTTCTCTTTACGTGAAACTCGCATTGTGGTTATTATAGTTAGCGGTATAGATCATTAACGCCGAAGATATATTGACAGTGACTATATATAGTCACTGTCAAAAATTCGAAAATTGGGGTTCTGAAATGTGCTGAAGGGCGGCGTAGGTACTGTTCCAGAACCTCTCATAATTCCCTTTCAAAAGTTCTTTTCGGCTGATGAACTATAAAGACATTTTCTACCTCTTGCGCATCCTCCTGGGTCCGTTGTCGACCTGCATTCCATTACATCCACTCCGACTTCTCGTACGACCTCGTTCTTCGTTTTCTTTCTATGCCATTTCTCAAAAAGAAGGATCTTTGATGGTATTAACGCCCCTAAGTCATGTGCTTCAGGTGTTGATAATGTCATGCCTTGTCACTTTACGCTGATTACGAACATCTAGCTCGATCTATTCGTTCTCTATCCAATTTCAAGTTTTCATTACTTAAAAAAAAAAAAAAAAATGATTAATAATTTATATTCTTCCAAAAAGGTAAATTCAGATAAAACTATTCAAGTTGAATAGTATCATTCCTTCGTACGGGTCGTCGAAAACAATAAATAGAGCATTATTGACTATCATATAAGACTATTTTAAAAGTTCTTACCTTCTTTTGCATATTCTTAGTTTCTTTGGGTACCACTTATTCAAAATTATGTTAAAATTTTCCTGTAGAAATTACTGAACTTTTCTGTATAGTTGAAGATGTCAGAAAATTTATAAGTTTTTTTATGAAAATTCAGTAACAACAAATTTTTCTGTTATTAACCTCAACTATATGAAAGTATATAGTATTTTTTAAAGAAAATTTTGTCCGTTATTAAGAAGGATGTTTTAATATTGACCGGAAGAAACTCTAGCATACCTATATGGTATAGTGTCATATGTGATTCTAGCTTCACATTCAGTTCCAAGAACTGCAATATTTGGACGAGGATTTAATTCTATTTTAGACAAGTCTTGTATGCAAAAATTTATGTTCAATACATTTAGCGTACATATATCTCTGGTTGACTTTCTATATATAGAATATGCATACCACTTGGACACGCAAATAAAAATAAAAGAGATTGTTATTCTACCGTTGTAATCTTATCATTAATCGTGAATTTTACGCTGACAAGACCGAGAACTTTGTATGTAACGATAAAATTTAAAATCTTGTCACGGGAAATATTAATTATTTAGAACATACATATTCTGCATACATTTTAATATTACTTATTGCAACATTTTTTTAAACAATGGAATAATTAACTCTTTTATATATAAAAATGCAATTGAAACCATTAAGTGGCCATTTCACATTCATCCAACATTTTCGAATTTGACAAACGCATTCGAAAGTTAACACTCAGACAAAGGATCTCACAGAAACGCTACGGAAATAGGGTTTCGATCGATTTTATCGGTCTTATAGAACATCGTCGTTCTCAGGCTACTTGAAAGTCACCATCACTAAGCCGGAGTCTCTCTGAATGAAAGTATATTTTAGTTCCCCAGAAGGATATGTCAGAATTTGCATATAAATCCCGTGCGTGGGATATGCAGATAATAGTTCTCTTACGCGTCAGTGGCCAAAGCTATTCTGTCTTTTAATAAAACCAAGATATTTGTGATAGTGTGTATATAATCTTCTTAAAATATGGCATCGTCGTAATTCACTGAACATCAGCGAGCAGTCAAAGGATTTAAGCACCGGAGGGTTCGTTTACACGTCGAAAGGGATAACGGCGAGAAAGTTAATATATTGTATATTTTAAAAGAAAAAATAAATAAATAAATGAAAAATACAAATAAAACTTTTATCGGGACAAAATCTGATTAATCATGATCTATACTTTAAACCTGACAGTGGCAAACATCTTATTAGCGCCAACATTTTCAAACAACGTTAAAATTGGGCATCTTTGGATCCAACTCATGATCAATCATGATCAAGCTTGCTGCACGGATAGACAACCATAATCCGAACAAAACGTAAATTACGATTATGTTTTAGATATTACATTCACGATACAGTATTCGCCATTGTGGATTTCTAGAATCTGATGTAGGATTTGTCAGCGCGATCCAAATAGCTGTAAAAAAGATTATCATTTTCACAAACTTCCATAAGCTTTATGATTTTTATTTTTTATGATTAAAATTTTGTTAATAATCACTACGTGATTTAAGACATTTCCGCCGTATTTTCTTGTGGTAAGAAATGGGGTAAGAAGGTAAAAAATGTTCTTTAAATTTTCCCTAAATTTGGCGCCATATTGGATTTCGACTTGCATGAAATTCATTTCTGATCACGAAACCTCAAAAATGATTGCTTTTAAAACATTGGAGTATGGACTAATGTCAACATTTTTTTCAACTTTCGTTACGAAAATAATGGTTCAAATAGAACAAAAAATTTAAACGGAAATCAAAGTTGGATCTGTTTTGGATTCAACGTTTACTATTTATTTATAGTATATTGCATAATGATGCGGTGAGGGTAAGTTATGTATAAGTTAAGCATAAGTTTTTATTCGGTGTTCACACACATAATCATGATACTAAAAATTACCTAATATATTGTAATACTCTGTTACTATAAATTAAAATTAAAATAGCATAACTGAAAAAAGTAATGCCTCCTCGGGTGATGGTTAAGCGCAAGTGCTCCTCGTACCTATATACTAGCAGACAAATAGATTCGTTGAGATTTTAGTTTCACTTGCCGCATTTCTCAAACAAAGCGAGATTACAGTACAAGAGATCTGCTCAATCGCGAAATCACGGCTTGTGGGGAAGGGAGACGTCGGTATATCGTCGGTTCAATCTTCTCCACTTTCACCTCCCCGGCCGATTTTCGTAAAATCGGCCGAGCTAGCACCGGCAACGAGTAAGACGACGACGACGAGAGCCGCATCTCGATCAGCGACAGGCGGATACGGAAAGACAGAGTAGCGAGCTGTGCTTATCGATCCTATACCTCCAGCATGTCGGTAGTCAGAGAGAGATAGAGAGAGAGAGAGAGAAGAAGATTCGCTCTTTCGGTCTCGCTCTTTTGGTCGTTTGTTCGGTGGTTCCGTTCGTTCTTCGTTCCTACGGGCGTTTACGATCGTCGTGCGTGATTCCGGTGTACGGCGACACGGTTCCATTAATATAGGACCCGAAAAACGCCTGTAGAAAAGAAGACCGACCCTCCGCACTCGGCTTTATAAACGCGAACGGCCACCAGATATAGAGTGCGAAAGAGTGAGAAAGACTATAATGCTATACTCTTCGTCGTTGCGGAATGGGGCTCTATATTAGATCAAAATTCTTCAAAGTTCTTTTGTCGATCAAACGTCTTTAAACGTCGAACTTTATTCGCCTCACCATCACGACATATTGTGAAAAACTTTTATATATAAATATAACAATGTCGTGATGGTGAAGCGAATAAAGTTCGACGTTTACCTTATGGTTGACATTTTATCGTGTGAAGAAATCATCACGCGATAGGAGGTGATATTTCATTCACATTTCAAAATTCATGTGGCTTATTGTTTGTCTTATTTTTTTTTAAGTGAAAAGAAGGTAATGTATAAATAATCTGCAATTTTTCTTCTCCAGACAATCAAATTACCTTGGTGAATTCACGCGATTTCTCACATGATACAGTAACATGGTATAATGCATGTAAACCAAGCTTGTAAATAATTCAAAATATATCGGATATGGGACGCAAATAAAAATAAAGGTAGAGAGAAATTTAAAACAGCGTACAATGAAATACAAATGATGGTAAAATGAAACAGATACCAATTAGCATTTTAAACGCATTCGCGTGTATAAATTCGATTTCATTTAAATCATGCATTGCTTCTACCCTATTAGTGACAAAAAAAATAACGTATGTACGAAGACTACACAATGATATTTTACGCCCTATATATACATATGGAAAATACTATTTAATGATTTAATAAATTTCACGGAAAATGTTAAGTACGAAAGTTTTGCTGCTGGCTATTTAATGGTAACATTGAATTTGAACTTCAACATGAGTTCGTCGGTTATTTCAGGGTCAAGGTTATTTAAACGAGTGCTCCAATTTTTAAGATCGGCAATCGATAGAGCGGGAAATTTTACGTCCGAAACGATAGACTTTTAATTTTTAAGAATGTCACCATATCGGAAGGTTAAAATATAGGTTAAATAAAGATGGGGGGGGGGGGAGAGGTCCTTCAAAAAAATTGCTTTAGAAAAGTCGAATGAAAACCGCTTCAGGACGTTTATTTTAACATTTGACCTTCATTTGACCTTGTGAAGGTCACACTCTTACAAATTAAAAGCCTATCGTTTTGCACGTAAAATTACCCGCTCTTTCCGAATCCATATGAAAACAAATTAAAAAGAGGGGGTTCCGATTTAAAAAAATAACCTTGACCTTGAAATAGCCTTCAAGGTCATGTTCGAGGTAAAATTCCCCTGCACCATTAAATAGCCAGGGAAAAATCCTTCGCCTTTCGTAATTAACATTTTTCCCGAAAATGCAATCCCGCCGAGATATTTCGCCGCACAGTGACTTCTGGATCACCTTGTATATAGTATCTTATTGCAAATTTCATCATCACGTGACATTCTCATTAAAAGAAGACTTATATCTGAATATTAATATGTCTAATTCGTATTTATGGATTCGTGGCTCACGGTTATTTGTGCTTGTATGTCGTGCATAAGACAAGAGAGAAGGAAAAACAGACTGAAGATTAGTGCACTCTATAATAGTGCGACGTTTTTATCGATAAGCGAAAAAAAGGAGGTTCTTTCAAGACGTTCTTTGTTCGTTCAATAGTTCATTGATGCACTAATAAGGTTTCCTATACGATAACCGCGTTCGTAGCTTCTTCGTATAATACATTACGAAGCGTAACAGTACATACTATAATAATAATCGATATTTCCATGAGATATATAATTGCTATAATGTTAACGTGGCGCCAATAGTTGTTAAAGTTTCAAACTTTACAAAAAGACGACGAGAAAATAAAGAAACTGAAGAGACGACAAAAAATCGTGTATAGAGTGAAAACAAGGATGTAAAAAAGCAAAGCGAATCTCGGAGAATGGAAGAAGGAGAATGAGAGCGGCAATAAAGAGAGAAAGCTCACGAAGCACGCACATAGCGGACCGTATAAAACAGAAAAAGGAATCGCGAAAGAAGAACAGCGCCAATGGAAGTAAAAGAAACTAGTAAGTCGAAAAGGGCGTATCGGCGGGAATAGCCCGAAAGAGAAGCGGCAGATATGTATGAGTCAGGAGGGTCAGGAGCAAAAGGTAAAAATCGAAATAAAGAACCATACCGGCGTAGTATATAGAAGGCGAGGGGTTGGAGGGTAAGGAAGAATGCGTTCGGAAGGCAAACGGTGCGGCCGTGGGATTTCGTCGTATATATAGGCTGGTGTAGAATCGATTCCGAGGATATGGACGAAGTCGGAGACGCATAATGAGTCCAAAACTTTGCGGCCCAATATATACCTGCCTGCCTGCCCTCCTCGTGGGCAGTGGACACATATAGATTGCATGCAGCTCCTTAAGATCGCGGCCGAATAGCATCGGGCTACTCTAGACACGGCTGCATATTATACGTATGTATACGCATACAAATATATGTGCACATACGCAGTCGAACCACGTGAGCGAGCTCTTTGCTTATTGGCATCTAGACAATAATGAGGGACTCGGGTTAAAATCGCCAGCTTGTGTTCGCCTGCACAATGTATGCAATGCTTATTATGGTCGGTCCCGCACCAGTGGAAGGGGCTTAACACCGAGTCGGAAGCATGCGTCGATCGTATCGAGATCGAAAAGTATTTAAATTCTCTATAGCCAAGCTTGATCCTCTTGTGACTTGAAAAAAATTAAGTGCAGCTAAAAACAAACATTTTTCCCGTAAACTATATATTCAACTATTTTGTCTGTAGTTGGGGTTTAACGTTTCTGCCTTTTTCTTGTGTGGTCCTCTTTATAGAATTGATTTTCTAAAATGTACAACATTATATTAATATGTTTTTTATTATTATAACATTTTGTTTGATTGAATTGAATAATATTACGTATAAATTTTTAAAATGTATTGAATGTTTACAAGCTTAGAAGGAGTTCATTTGATTGTAATTTGTTATGTAAATGAATAAATTTAGTTATATTACAATTTTAATGTATAATTTCTTGTTTCAAAACGTTGTACTAAAATAGTACGGTAAATTGGGTACATGTAGGTATATGGGGTATTTTTGTCATGTAAACACCGTAAATAAATAGTAAATAATAGTAAAACTCAATCGGTCTTCCCGCGACTGACAAACTTCTCACTTGTCCGGGATCATTTTGCCTCACTAGTTGCATAATATATACTATTCTTTATACAAAAAGTTTTTTAGCTTCTTCCGCTTATTAGTATTTATTTTTTCTTTTGCTAGTATTTTTGCATCATTATTGTATTTAAAAGTATGTCATGTGTTTATTATGTGCATTGTTAGACCTGTATAGTTGTTTGTATCTTTTAAAATGTTCCTTTTGTCTTGCGCTATTCTTGTATTTAATCCCTCGTAGAAAATAAGACCAATTTTTGGCCATTTTTCCAGGACTCCATTACTTTTAATAAATAGAGGCCAGAAAAATTGGGCAGAAACTGGTGTCATTTTATACTAGAGATACTCTTCCGGATTCTCAAATATATATAATCTATACATATATTGCATTTTATCTCATAAACTACACGGAAAGATGGAAACAGTAATTTTTAAAGTTCACGAACGTATATATATATTCTATTTTTGATAGAATCTGATATGATGCGTCCAGGATATCCATTATTTCTTACCATTGATGTTTTAACTAAATTTAGATTCTTTTTTCTGAATGTTGTATCTGATAATTTAATTTCACTGTCTATTAATTCATAAGCTGTACCAATTTTGTATATTGACATTGGATGATTCGATTGATAATTAAGATATCTTTCTGAAAATGTATGTTTGCGATATCAATTTATTTTAATTTTCCTGTTTTATCTTTGATGAAAAGTATACGTCTAAAAATTTTAATCTGTCAGTATACTCTTTATCTAGTATGAAGACGATCCTGTTTTCTATGCCATTTATTGTTTTAAGTCACTGTCGAAAATATCTAATGTTTTATGTTAAATTTTACCTGATGGCATATACTTGTGCAAGTGTTATCCATATTTCTACAATAATGTAGTATTTTGAAGGCAAGTTTGGAGATGAGGATGTCTTCAATATATTCCATTACCTGGTCGGCGACTGTGGGTAATAATGGATAATCCCTTAAATATACAATATAGGAATGCCGAAAACTTATTTGTGTACAGTATTTTTAATTTTGAAAAGTATGGAATTTAAAGCTGGTTTTGTTGATTTTATATATTCATTTTTCGAAATTGAAATAAAAATGAGTAAATTTGTTGATATATTTGTGAAGAGTAAAACAACCTCAAGTGAAATTAATCAATAATTTAAATTTAACTTTATATGTTTTTCACTTTATTGAGAAGGTCCCGACTCTTTCCTTTGAACAATTAGGAAAGTTTAATGTGGGTGAATTTATTGTGAAAAGATGATTCATAATTTCATGTCTTATCCTTGTGTATCTTTGATACGCCATATTAGTCTCTTAGCGTTACTAGATTATATGCTCTTAAATTTTGTCTACGACGTATTGCCGGTGTATTTTCATCTTCCTATATAACATTTTATTATAGAATTGATTTTGTTTTGTAATTTGTTTTTAATTGTTTTCTCTTCTTCTTCTTTTTTCTAAAACTAATTTATAAACAGATATTAATGAATTCGGAAGGACTTAACACCGAGTATTAACGAAAAATTTCCATATGGTATAAATGAGGTGGGTAATGTTTTTTCATTATCTCTGCGCACAAATTAGCACTGGAAAGATACACCGAGGCACTAATTCTGTCTATGGCAGCTATACATTGGTTTAACCTTTGCCATCGACGATATTCAAAAGCAAACAACTTAATGTACGTTTGTTAAAATGTTAACGAAGGATAACATGCCATGCATCTGCCTTTATCCGCTTCTATCCTGCTGTGCGTACACTATACCTGTTTAACCAGAAATATTTTGTCGGTGAATACCGCGTGCGGCGAAAATGCCGAAGATCAATGCGCCAAGTCGACCTGTCGTCTTACAGCTTAATATATATCTCTTGCAATATACAATAAAATAGAACCAGCGAATGGCTATATACAATGTTTCAAAATGTTGCTCGCTGCACTTACAACGTAAGAAGATTAAAAAATGCTATCAAAGCATGCAAATTGTCGATTTTCATTTCAATTAAAGGAATAAAGAAATTTGTCCAAAAATTTGTCTTCCAAATATTTATATTTCGAAATATATATATACGCCACCAATAAATGATACGAAATTAAAGTTAATTATGTTCGGCATTAGCAATAACAAGTTATTCTCTCTGTGGTTTCTCATTATAATTGTTTATGGCAATTAGCGATAATGGTCCAAATTTCATTGGATTAAACCCGAACTGGTGAGAGTTATTTCAGTACTCCGGCACTTTTGAAGATCACCCTTTTATTTGGATTACAAGGGTCGGCCCGGTTGACGGACAGATAGTAATTTAAAGAGTTGAAAATTAAACGGATCATTTTTCCAGCTAATTCCAAGTATTTAAATTTGAATGGCTATTTGCGAGTATACAAATTAGTCGACACTTTGTGTAAACAGATATTAAGTATAGATGTTCAATTACTTGTTTACACGAGTCTTTGTAAATAATTTTATCGTACACAAGTACGCGTATAATGTTAAAGAAGCTTATCTGCTATCAAAGAAACATAGAATAAATATATATTGTGTCAATTATATTTTATGGATAAATAAGATGTATCCAAAACTTAGATTAAGTAAGATATTTGTTGCGATACGACAGTTGTTTCAAGATAAACATTAAAAAACCAATTTGTAAACAATGAAAATGGATTGAAATGGTCAGGGACGAAATTATTTTCATCCGATACAATTCGTGGAAATGTTTAATACAATCAATAATCCCCCGAAGTCCTACAAATTTATATCTATTTCTTTTCACTCTACAAATGATAACGCTAATGTCTTATTTGCTTTTATTCGTCGATCGTAATTGAAATAAAACATTTTATTTATTTATTCTGTTTGTTTATTTATTTATATACTTATTCTTATATTTTTTTTGTGGATAGAAAAGAATAGATCTTTTTCAAATAAACGAAACTATTTTCGAACAGAAAAAAATAGTCATTAAGAGTAAGGTATATAACATTTGAATATTGATAAAGTATATAATTAATTGCAAAGAATTATAAGATTTATTTATTGTACATACTGATAATTACGTGCCCGTCTTTGTTAATTCTGCGTTTGAATATTAATCCAATTTCAATCGTTTACGATTGAAAAAAATTAATAGAATTTAGAAATTGACTGGAAAAATCAGCAACCGTTTCAGCAAAAGAAAATCGATCAATTAATTTGTTTTTTTTCTATTAGGACTAATCTATTTGATTCCATTTCATAACTGAGATAACAAGATTAAAAAGTATTAAAAAGTTCTAAGGCTATTTCATTTCTTTTTGTCGCTTTCGTTTTCAGGGGATCGAAATGTCCCCTTCTGTCGTAGAGTTTGACATTGAATCAATTGTAATTCATTTAAATCCAATAGTCTGATTGGATCGTATTTAAAATAGTTGTCATTGTTTTTTTCAGATTTAAAATCACAGAAATCAAAATCAACGAATTCGATATAGTAGTGAAGTGTAGCAGAATTGTAGGATTGGAAACGTTTCAAAATTCGATGGGTTTTCACGAAAATTAGTTTATCTCTGCTATAATCCCGGTCGACTTTTATTGATTGATATTCAATTTCGTGAAAACGAATCAATTACAAATCTAGATGTCTTATTTCGGAAAACAATAGCAATCTATCTTGGTAGAGTGTATAAATATGAAATCATTATAATCCACGGCAAATGAATCTAAAATCGACGAGAATTCGAAAAATTCCCATTCGTATTGTACGTCAAAATTAATTCATTAGACAAGAAGTGTATAATCTTGACTATCGGGAATTTAAAATTGGAACGAGCTCTCGATTAATCCAATTATATTTAGAAATAAGTAGCGAGGTATCGCATCGCACATGTGAATGTTCCAAAATAGATTTAAAATTTTAAGCCATTTGTTCTAGTTCACTATATATAAGGGTGATAAAGGTAAAAAATTGAGTAGATGCAAATATCATCCGAACCGACACGATTTACTCGTCGGAATGAAAAGTGTTTAATAATAAGTATAGACCATTACGTTATTACATTCAATCAAATGGCCAAAGTCGCTAATTAGAAGTGAGAAACTTGTTGAAATTGAGAAACATATAGAGATGATGTACACATGTATAGAATTCCGCAGATCGATCTTTCGGGGTCGATCCGGCAACCCTATAGAATCATCCGTGGGTCGGGTCGGAGACAGAGGCGCAGGCTGCGGTACTCAGGCTCAGGCAGGCCGGCAGGGGCAGACGCAGGGGCAGGGCAGGGCAACAGCAGGGCAGCAGCAGCAGCAGCAGCCAGCCAGCCAGCCGGTTGTGGAAAAAAGGACTCGTCGCACGGCGCGGTGCGGTAGGAACGACGACCGAAGGCTGCCGAACCGGGCCGAGGCTTCGCGGATACGCACGAGGCGCTCGAGGTCGGCAGGGGCAGTGGGGGTGGATGCTCGGCGGCCTCCGCTGGTTCGTTCAGTCGAGTTCGGATAACCGCCAGAGTCTTGTGCTCGGAGTGCATGCTCTGACTCGGACACATCTTCCTCCTTAGCTCGGTGTTTTTTTCCGTATACTCGCGGAGCAACGGCTTCGATCGCGCCGTTTTGTCTCTATCTCTGGCTAATCTCTGGCTTTGGGGTGTTAGCCTATACGTCCTTGTTCGCCGCCCGGTCCGTCCTCGCGAGGACACCGCAACGTCAGTGCCTTGTTCCGTTGTCGCCGAGACGTGCAGGGGATTATCGACGAGAAACTATATAGCCCAGCGGTTGCCCAGTGAAAGAGAAAACAAGAGAGGATCAGATGCACGTGAGAGCAAGAAGGATTCGAAGGATGTAAGGAAGAAGGATTTCGTACGGATCAAACCATATCAGTTTTCGCGAATCGATCGCGTATGAGAGCCACGCACTCTGTCGACGGCGATGAGACCATGTGTGAGGTGATGACGATGATATGACAGGCTCGCCTTGTCACGGCCGTGAGAAAAAGCGTGCGCATGTGTTCAGTTGGATTTACCATTAGTAATAAGGCGACCCACGCAAATCTGGATATATTGTCGACGCCTCCCGTTGGATTGTCCCATGATAGGATGGCGCTGGCGCGGTGAGTAAACACAATTTTCGATCGGCAGGACTAAATTACATCGGACAGGCCAACGAGTCAGACAATCGCTTAAAACTGAAACAAAACAAAAAATAAATAAATTTTAAAAAAAGAGAGGTTAATCGGTGGCCTTTACCCCAATTGACCCGTGTACCCTCGTCGATTCCACCCAGTCGGCTGATAACGACGTTGTCGGTTTGCTCCGATTCTCGCGAGAGTGCCTCTTTTTGCAGCACTCCTAGTTCGTTGCAGTCCGCGCTCTGATGCCAAGCAGCCTATTTTCGGATTAACTCGCGATTTTAGTACGCGAGATCTTCCTTCCCCACTGATCGATGCCGTTTACGCGAATTCCGACCGTCGCGGCGCCCGCCGCCGGTGTACGGAATGTGGAGCGCGACTCCTTTTAGACTCTCGCGAAATTCTTGTGCGATGTTTGGATTCTCCGATGCCGAGTTCCAACCTAATCGTGCGTAGAGACATCAGTGTAGTCCGACGAGTTATTTCGTTTCGCACCGCGTGTATATAATCTTCTCGATTCCTCCTCAAGTTCGAACTTTGCTTAAATTACCTTTCAACGTACGTTGGCAACTTGACTGTCATTAAAGTACCTTCACTCGATGACCGACAAGTCGTACTTGACACTCGAACTTGGATATATACTTGGACAACAAACTTTGCATTATGCTCGAGGGCGTCTGTGTGACGAGTTCGAAAAAAAGCTTGAAAATTGGTAAGGTGCGTATAATACTTGAGTTTGAACTTGAAACGTGTGCTTATACTTTCGAACCGACGGCAAGGCCTTGAGTTGTAACGCCGAGTAACAGCTCAAGTTGAGAAAAGTATCGTTCCTCCGCCGTCAAGTTCACACACGACCGCAAAGTGCACACTTAAAGGGATTCTTGAGTGATCTGTCGTTAATTATGTTAAAGTTCGACGTGTTAAAAAAGACATTTGTGTAAAACAATGTCAGACTCGTTGGTTTCTACGTTTCAATCGATTGTGCAAATTTGATAAAAAGAACATGAGTTTCGGTGAACTTCCAAGAGTAGCATCATTGGAAAAAAAAACAATTTTCCTTTTAACGCATAGACTATGATATCACCCGCTGAGCTAATGTCAACTAATCTCGAAAGTGTGAACTCAAAACTTTGAATAAGCTTTCGGAAGAATAGAATATGTATTCGTAAAATGTGAAGTTTGAAGTACATTAACATTGAGCTGGATGCTATTAAAGTCATACTATCAGGTTAGGAATTGACGTCATATATATATATATGCACATGTATACATATATATATATATATCATAATGGGTTTAAATGCCTTGTAAGGCTGCATATCGTTAATAATTTATTTCGGGTAGTTTTCATTTCATTTTGAATCAATTGCACTGGTTTTTTTTTTCAAACTGTAATCATTTCAATCATTTTTCGTTTACAGTTAATATTTAGGATAGATCGCTGACTGTTCTACTTTAGACCCCCCCAACCTCCGCCCTTAAACTCAAACTGTCAGTAAATTCAGTTGCAAATTGTATATTAAACAAAATGAAACATCTAACTTCGAGAAAGCAAATGATATAAAACTCAAGAAAAAGTGAATTGTAAGAAAAACAAAGGAAAGAACAACACGGATTGAAAGTGCCGCATTATCACGCCTCAATTATCGTCACCTGTCTATATTCGTCGTCGACAAATGTGTTTGCAATGGTTCCTTGATTGCTGTTTTATATACACATATACATATATATATATATTTACGTATATATATATACATACATAAATGTACATATATATATAAACATTATATTTTGTTATTTATTTTATATCTATATAGTAATTAGTAAACAATCGTTCCATATTATTTTTCATTCTTATAGGATTACGCTAAAACTAGCAGCCGATAAGTAATGCAAGCATTCTATTTCATATTTTCTTGAAAATTGCACATTTAACGTAATAGCGTTTTTGGGAAATATAATCAATTATGTTATTATTCATATTATAATTGAATCATTTCGAATTAATGAAACAATCGAGAAGGTACTTAACTTCGAAAAAGAAATGTACAATCACTTTTATATATAGAAGTAATTAGATTATCGACAACGATGGGATGTGTAACGCACGTCTCATCAATTGTTCGTGACTATTCCCCCATTATTTGTGCATCACACATACTTATTGGCTCGAGAAAACGAAGGACTCGAGCGAGCGTCCGATCGATACTCATGACCTTTCTACATAATACAACATTCATTGCATTAATCAGCTGATTTCACGAAATGTCACGCGCAAAATTGGCCTTTTTTTTACACTAAATAACAATTTTTTTTTAAACTAAAAAATAACTTTTTTGTTTTTCATTTAAACGCACGTACTTTTTAGGTTTTAGCAACAATCGTCAATTTATATTATGACACGTACGCGTGCTTTAATTGAAGTATAAATATTAGTTATACTCAATGATAAACGTCGCACAAGACGTTTCATGAATCGCGCTTACGATTGCTTCGAGATTAACACCTAAACATGACGTAACGCTTAATAATGTGCTAACTAGGGGTCAGCTGTCGTTGGGATTACAACTTGTAAACATATATCCATAAAATTTAAGGGTGGCGTACTTCTGTACACTTGCACACTTTCATTTATTGGCAACCTCCTCAATAAACGCACACTCGTCTAAAAACGAAATGGATGCTTTACGGCTGAAACCTTGAATATAAATTTCATAAATTCTACGTATATATATATATACACTTTACGTCCAAAACTGGTCGTATTTACGACGTACAAGAGTTAAGACTTCGAAGAAAGTTTCGTATTAAAAACATCAAGGAGCTAAAATTTGTCTTGAGGTTAACTTCAAAATTAATGTTTTGTAAAATTGAATTTTATTGTTTTTTTTTTACGTACATTATATAAGAACAATGTTAATATATATATATGTACGTTTCTATAATTCTTGTTTAGAATAAAACAGAATTTGTTTTGAAACAATATGATATTTAAAAATAAAAACACTTTCATTTTTCAATATGTTGGCGCAAAGAACAACACGTAAGAACGTCCCGCAGAAACTTGGCACAATGCAACCACGTTCTTACGAACAATTTAATGAAAGAATAAATAAGAAGAAGAAAAAAAGGATATCGCATCGTAAAATGCATAATTTCCGTCACGTCTTGACTTTCTTTGACTTTCAATATTTGCTTTTAGCTTTCTTCTACCCGCAATATTTTAAAGAGTTTATTTGACGCCCGCGCCTCTCGACACTTGAAACAGATTAATTTCCATTTGTTTTAAATAAGGTCGCCTTAAATGCTTCTTTAGGAGCGAAAGAAAAACACCGTGACAGTGTATAGAAAGATAATGCAGTCTTTTTGGTGCGCAACGCTGCACTAAATTGCAAGGAAAAACTCGCGAGTATAAACAATGGATGTTTGAAACTTTCATTATCTTTATAGCGGGAAAAAAATAGCGCTGAAACTTTTCAAGTGAAATTGCAAAGGTAGTTGTTGAGCGTCGATAAAACGAGACGTTTTTATATTTTTCTGCGCGATGGTTTTGGAAGAGTGAGAGAAACGAAGGCGTATAGATAACGCATCTGAAGGAGTTTTATGGGAAAGAAAGAAAAGTCGACGGATGAACATGAAAATGCATAATGGTAAATAATGTGTACGGAGCAGTGCTGAAATTGAGAAAGTTTGGCTTTCAAATCCAGAAAATTCTTAGCCGCTGACCCATGCTGTTCTTTCGTAAGCCTCTTTGAGAGGCACTGATTATTCCAAGGTTTTCAACATTTCGATATAACTTGACATGATTTTTTATTTGGCTTAACGATTTTGAAATGTTTCTTTAACAAAAATAGTCTCTTTTCTTTATGACTGTATTCTTATCAAGAGTTAAATTACTATAAAATAGAGGATTCGACAAAGCAGTGGTTCTCGACCACTACTAGAGTGGAAGTTAACAACAGGACATGAATAAAAACTACAACTTAATTTAAAAAACATATAATAATAGTATAATGTGTGTTGTACATTGTTCGAGGATGTATTGCTGAAAAATCAATGACAAACTGATCGTACAGTAACTCGGATTGAAAACGATATCGATTAATTTTCGTCAAGAAGCAATAGTCAGAGCTCGATGGAATAAGCGGAATGCTTTAGCTATATACAACGCCGTATATAACTCAGGCTCGTAAAAGCAGAAAATGTCGCTGCACTGGTAGAGACGCTCTTGTAAAGGGATTCGCTTATCCTACAAAGGAGAGGGCCGTGTTTCTGAGAAGGACGTCTGAAAAGGGCAAGAGAATATCCTGCCTTCCAGCCGTTATACGCGTTACATGCAGCCTGCGCTGCCAAGAGACTCAATCGTATCGTCCCGCCACCACCCGGTTTCGTACTGCAGGTCTGTCTGCAGGTAAAATAGGCGAACAATGTTATATCCGCGTAATGTTGCCGCATTTTCAATGTACATAAAGGGTCGGGACGTTACTCGGGTTCCGGAAGCGGTTTGCTAATATCCCGAAAACGTTCCGGGCCCATCGAGACCAGACTGTGCTCCTGCGGCGCTTTTTGATAAACCTGTTATGCGCATTCGGAGCTTAACGACGAGAGATGATTTAGAACCTTGTCCCTATTGTCGACTCAACCAATTTTACCATAACAGTTGATATTTTAAAGTCAGACTTTCATCATGAGAGGCATTGCCATTATTCGTGGTAAAATCAACTAGTCTGATGTTTAAAATGTTTATTATATGAATAAACGTAAATGAATTCTTTATGTATATATACCAAGGTTTACTAGAAAAGATAGGAATTTCCCTTACAATGAAAGTCCGTGCCCCGACTGATTTTGTGAAAATTTCCAACAACACTTCTCCTATCAGCATTCTTTTTCATCTATAAGGTAGAATTCCTCCGTTTCAAACTAATGGCGAGGCGAAATTTATATTACGAAAAGGCTCTTTGTCGCTTATTTTCAGCTCGCGTAAAGATGCCGAGTTTAATTAAGCCGCCTCGATCAACATCCAAGTACACACTCGAGTCGGGTGAGTGCGAATACCGGCCTTAGAACCGGTATCAAAATCGAGGTTATATAGCGAGACGTATCTCTGGTATCGACCTAACCCGTGCCTTCGCGAATTATCATTGCCTTCAGTCTATTTCTGCCCTGAGGCAGACGACTTTAAAAGATTTTTAAAAAAGCTAGGTTTCGAGGTTACCTTTTTATATATTTTTAATTCAACCCACATTTTTCGACGGTCGATACGGGGGACGCGCGCGCCGCATTAAAAATTCCGCACCTTCACTTTCCTCAGCTCGCAATGTTTGACTCGGCTCTTACCGACATAATGTATATATATACATGCCTAACGCGATGGTTTGATTTTTAATCACTAGGCTTGAAATCGAGTATACATAACGCTTGACGATTAATGCCCGTAATACGTAATATAGTATAGTGCGATAGACTTTCTTCTATTCTATATATGTATACATATAGGTGTAGAACTTTGCAACTTAATCCCGTCTGTCGTTGGCCCTTTGTCTCGTTACAATTTTACATACGACCATTAGCAAAACTGTAGCGACACTGGCCAATTATCGCGTCGTCTGCCGACATCAGTCGTAATCGCATGCATCGCCGTTCATTTTATACAAGTCGCTCTCTCTTTCGGCCTCTTTTCGCCCATTTAATGCAGACGTCATTCGAAGATAAAAAAATTATAGGTTTCGAGGTTATACGTTTTATCGTATGTTTCGGCTCTTCACATGGCCCTTTTCACAGAATGCCTATATAGCCTCGCACTCGTGTCTACTCGCGAGACTATTACGGCATTAAGTCGTCGTAAGGATTAAGCGACTGTTATATGGGCGCTTTAATATATTCGCATCATTAAACGGGCGGTGTACGATGTAGATAATGCGCGCTGACAAATTACGGCGGTTACGTAATATGCCTGTGGCCAGCGCACCGATAAACTCGTCCTCTCGGCCAATGATACGCGGAGATTCTCTGCTATTGTTTCACGTATATATATATATATATATATATATATATATATATATAGATATGTGTGTATACGTCATGCTACTTTCAAGCTGAACCGAAAAGGCCTCCTTGGGATGCCACCGTAATTGATGCTCGTTATAAGCGATCGAGTAAATGGAAATGCCGAACCTTACGCCAAAGTCCAGTCGTCATAAACAAGAAACGTTCGTGCGAAACGTTTCTTCCTTTGTCACCACGTACGGACATTGGACGTACGGGATCTTGCGTATCACCTTCTATTTCTCACGGGGAATTTATCGATTTCATAAAATAAATAGGTGCTCTAGAAAACTCTGTCAACATCGCTGAGGGAACATCACTTGATATCCCAGAAATCGTATATATACACGCGGAAAAAAACTTTGTGTGATTCACAAGAATTCATGCGATCTTAACATGCCAAGACGTGTTTTGTACATACTATATAAAAGTATGTAAATTGTATAGTTTGATGAGAGTACTTTAAAACGTTGCGAAGCAACGGGGAATCCTCTAATACTGCGCTTTCATTACAAATTCGGAATAACAATTGCTCGACGGGGATTCGAACTCGCGACTTGGGAACGTTCAGTTGAAGAGGCCAGCGCCTTAACCACTCACCCATATTTTTAGTACATTTCACTATTTAAATACTAGCCTTAACAAATTTGGCAGTTAAATCTACTACTGTATTTAAATAGTGTAACTAAATAGGATACGATATATCCCACTATTTAGATACTAGAGAACTCCTATTTCGTTTTTTCCGTGGAAGTTCCAAGACATTACGAAAATATCTGCATGCAAAGGAAGACGCGGGGACGTATATTTTTTCCATTCTGACGTTTTTCTCGGAAGGATGAGCAGAAAAATGATTCCGGTCATAAAAAGTCAGTCGAGTTAGCATCAAGTATAAGTGTCACTTTGGTCGTAAAAAACAAAACGCAACGTGGCGTGGCCCTCAGCGTGCATGCAGAATTACGAACGCGAGGTTACGAATAACTGGCAGACACTGAAAAACGGGCCCAGTGGCCAATCGGAGCTCTTCCAGCAACATTCCGACAACGAAGAGGTCGCCGATTTGCCTCTTCTTTCCTCCTCGCTTTGCGAATGAAGGAACGAAAGAACGTCGGAACGCTACCGACTTTCCAGTAGAATTGAAAGGAGCTCCCCACCCGCTCATCCACCGTCGATGCCTTTTAATATCAGGACTTTTTTTATGGTTCGCGTCTCTCATCGCATCTGTCTGTTGCGCGATCAAAACGAGCATCTGCGAGCCTCAGTAAGAGTCGCAGAGATTTTCGAAATGTTGCGTATATGCACAGCATACCCCGAGTACGTGCAGCGAGCAAGATCTGGCTCAAACGGCTGTAAAGTTTTACTGCAGGAAGTGAATATAAGGCGAGATAAGGTTGGGTTTATGCGCGCTGGAATGTAGATGAAGATGTGGATTGACGCGGACCTGGATTACAATAATAAGAAGAGATGCAGCGATGATCGGCCTGTGTGCAGAAACCTGCCTGGTGATAAGGTACTATCGTGCGTTATATGTGCTGCTGTGTTTTCGAAGCAAAACTAGACCCGGTAATCTAGTCGACAATTAGCTGATACAATGCTATCATTTTGGAATTTCGACGTCTCGATGTAGGAATTCTAAGAAAGATCCTGTTTCATTCGGGCCTAGTAATCGGCCTAGCTACTGCGATAGGCTGGATCACCAATTGATCAGTGAACTGTAGGCAAAACGCTCGCATTAAACGGGAGAGAGGTCGATGTTTTCCCCTAAGTCTTCTGCGAGGATTGGTGCTTCTATGAACTTTCTTCTTTTCACTCTGTTTATGTAGATGTATATCGTTCAAGTGTGCAGTATGTCAACGGCGCAAACCCTTGTTCCTCTTCATCACGGCTCTAATCGTCGACATAATTTCTGTGACCCCTTCCACCTAGTGTTACAAGTTTTCTAATTCGGTGAAGTTTCGAGGAGGGGGAGGGCTCCTCGGCCGACGCGAGAAAGTTAAAAAGTGTCGTGTACAAACACAAATGTGTGTCATGGTAAACCGCACGCGTGTATACGAATTACCGTTTTGATGCGTTCTCGCGTACACTTTCGTTTATTTACAAAACATTTGCGGGTCAGAGACGACGGGAATTGTTTGTTTTAAACGTTGCCGGCGTTTCCCTACTTGTATACGTGAAATATAAAATATTGGGCGGAATAGAAATTGAGTAAACCGAAATCGAGTAACGAAGTAACGAATTCGAGGAATTTGGTGTTACTGGCATTGATAATATCATGAGTGTAGCCTTTCTTTATTCAATTCACCTTAAATTTACCAATACATGAGTAGTAGAATTTCAAACTATAACCTCAAAATCACGACCAAAATCGTATAGAAAAATAAACAGAAACTCTATCGAACCTGTTTTGGGCGAATGTAAAGTCAAGTCATGGATAAACGATCAGACCGAAAGAAGCTGCACTGCGACTGGCCGATTCTTTTATTCATACAGTTAGAAATTCCAGACTCGATGCTCATCACCTGCCTTAACGTTCGACCTGCTGTTATGTGCTACCGAAACTACGCTAAGGTTTGCTCAGGGCGTGGCTCGTCCGTCCGTACATTCGAACCTTATACTGTATTTCGCGCACACAATCTTACACCAACGTTAACTAACACCACTACTGTAATAAACACGCCTGTATAGACCTACTCGAGCCAAGTCCCCTCTTAAACCTTACCCAATGGAAAGACCAACGCCCGAGCTTTCAGACAATTGTCAGCAGTGAATCAGTATTTCCTTCCACTTGACCATTCGCAAAATCCATCACTCGAAATCTTCTGAACCGTGTACCCACGCTTGATCGAGTAACGAAACAAAAACGTTTACTCGAACAATTAGCGAACAAATGTGCAGCGATTAATTTCGAAATGTATTATGCAAGATCGCTATCATGGCGCGTCTAAAGACACGCGTTAATACCAAGACGATTTAATTAGCTTTTTACGTCACGTCACGACATTCCGTTTGAATTTACGGCCCATCGCTCGGTTCGCCAACGCGCGACTTCAGAATTCAAATTGCCTTACGTATATATGGCAAGTTACTTCCCGATGCCACGCGAATCGTGATTCAGCAGACATTTTAATTTTTCTTCCGAGGCCGTTGATTACGCGCGAGAGAGTAGAATTTCGCGCTTCGTAATGCAGTGTAGCAACTCGAGATGTTCTCTGTTACATACACATATACATATATATATGTATAGCTGCTGAGATTTTTGAGCAAAACCAGCTGTTAAGGGACTTTATAGGGCGGACCTCACGTGACTTGATGCTGCGCTGATCCGTCGCTCACATGTTGGACGTGCGCTCACGCACGCGAGGGAAATCGAGGCAGAGAGTGATAGGAGGGGGAGGGGGGGGGGGGGGGCGCAAACTGTAATTTTTAGGGGGGGTTGGGGTGCTCGGGGGGGGGGGGGGGGCAATTTCGTTTCGATCCGAGGAGGCAAATCGGAGCGAATCGGTGGTAATTGCTTTTAGCTCCGACTCTTTTCGAGCGAGCGACCGGCCATTTCCTTGAAATTTTATTGTTTGACACAGTTTTGTGTGACGTACGCGCGCGGGCTACGCGAACTAGCCATACATTACTGTAATCTCGAATGATATTTCCGTTACCTTAAGAGGACATGGTCGGTTTCTGCCATTTTTTCACACCAGAAATTGCCCCTACTGAATTAATTTCGTTAATTTATGTTGGTGTATTGCCTTGTCACAAATGCGGACGCAGGAATGTATTGATCGGATCTTGACGTTATTGGAAATTAAGATAATTATAAGATCGTCTTTGGGTGTGCTATATCTTTGTCTCGTCTTTTAAATTGTTTTTCGAACACACTTTATACATCTCGAACTTAAAAACTCATATTGCCAAAGTTATAAGAGTATTCGTAATTCGATTTAGCAGGTTTTTTTCGACTATATTTTTTTTGCTTCAATTCTCGTTTGAAATTCCAGTTGGGTTTTCGAAAGTTCGCGATTAACCGTACACTCATTGCGTTGTTTACGTCATATTTTAAACACACATCATAAAAGGCGTATTTGTACACAACTGACAGTCAGTGAAAGCGTTCCCGTATAGGCAACACATTTTCTTCGTAAGGTAACGACCGTATCAAATTTACGAGTGTGATAGTTTCGTGACGCGTTTCAGAGAATCTAGAATAGGTTACTCCTATAAAGTAAATTCATTCGTTAATTGTGTCAATTTTACCGAATGATGGTCTTTTTAATGCTTTCTAATTCGTATTGTCCTAGTAGGATTAAAATAGAAATGCGTATGTTACCACCTATTGGGAAGAACAAAGAAAAAAAAACACACACATTTAATGCATATGTTATTAGGGCTTGAAGCAACCATCGCTGTAAAAGAAAGCGTGTGAAAATGAAACGTTTGTGCGTGTAAATTAACTCGTTTGTGCAAACATACTTCTCTAACACTTCTGTATTCGCGAGGAAATGCAAGTTTCGAAATTCTTAAAAACGAGGGCAGATATTTACACATTTAAGTGTGTTGCATTCGCATACTTTCATTCGCAATATGACTCGGGTGATATGATCATCTGATCGAAATGTATACTTGAGTAGTTGTTACTGTACGAATAATTTGTCTGACTTTTTCTCGAACAATTTTTGACAATCTTATATTACATTAATGAATCATTCGAATAAATTTAATGGATTATTATGCAATGCTGCTTGGAACAGCAAAATTCGCAATTGTATTATCCGCGTACGTACGCTCTCTCAGGAAACGCTTATTGCACAGTTCACTGCAGAGGCTAATTAAATTTCGCGGTTACGTATCCAAGAACAAAAGCGGGATTTGATTGGTTGGCGAAGAAAACAGCGCGTGTTCGTACGTCGCGAACGAACCTTGGGACTACTCTTAAAATCAACAAGATCGTATATATATATATGTACCTACATATGTTAAAATTGATGCATGAATGTGCAGATAGTTTTTTGTTTTACCGAATTAGATTTTCAATTGGAGGTTAAACTTTATCTCGAACCTATTATGAAATACTCCGGATTATTTTGAAGGTCGCCCTTGATTTATTAACCAAACACTTATCAACGGCGAAGGTCGTTAGTTCTCGATATTAAATTTCAATACTGATACGAAGAAAAGATCGTTGATTGCTTGTTTGGCCATAAACATTTCAATAATTCATTTGACTAGTATTTTTTTTTTTTTTTTTTCATATACCGCCGAAGTAGATTAAGCACGCGCAATTAAAACAGAAAAGAAGCGATTATTCACAAACGAGTTCACAACCTACAGCGGCGCTTGTAAAATCATTAAAGAAAGAAAATGAAAGGCGTTATCGCCGTTCCACATTTCTATATCGCTCCCATGATGTTGTCGCATTAAGAAAATTAAGGACTCGGTGATTTTCGGTGATTATCGTATACAAATATTTTCGTGCCTCGTTCAAATATCGTTTCTACAGTATTATTGAAACGATAGTTCCTATGTGGGTTACCCAGTTATTTTTAACTGTCTCATTTGTTTCATGGTCTTTTTTCAAGTATAGGTCAATGAAGTTTCGGAATAAGAAATTGCCCTCAAAAGGTTATGTAACATTCATGAGACATCATAATTATAATACTAATTCATTCATTTTACTTTCATTCTATAATTTAAAACGGATTTATTGTTTCGTTGTAAAACAAAACTTTATAAAAATAAAAGTGGTTCGAGCTTTCACTGGGAGAATCGCTCAAAGCTATCAATATTTTTTATAAAATAAGAAATAATGATGTTATATATGCTCCTTTCAAGATTCCGATTTCAAAGACGTCATTCTATACGCATCGAACGCGCTTTCAAAATTGCGCAGATGTTGAAAGGATGTTTCAAACGTGTCACGATTATATGCTGTTACAATAACGCCTCACTTGCTCGATTCTGTCCCTATAATGCAATTACGAAAGGTGGTATTACGGGCATTCAAGCGTTGCGGTAATGAAAAGTAATGGTTTTTTGTCTCCGTTAACCACCGACGCGGCCCGCCGCCTTTCATGAGGCACCTGAACATTTCGCAGCCACTGCTAGGATTGTGCGATACATCTCCGGCCCGCGATACCTAATAGGATTTTAAAAATGCACGCGATAGAATACTATATGCGAACCACAAAAAGTGCCATTGCAAGAAGTGCGTGAATGTCAAAGGGAATTGTCTCGAGGAACCTCGGAGCCTGATCGATGGTCGTCCGTCCGTGGCACTAGCAGACATCGGCAGAATGAAATAAGTCGAGCACAAAGGAGGGAAGGAAGGTCACTTGTCCTCGCTCCGCAGTAACCTTCGTTTCAAGGGTACAGGGCAGTCTTTCATTCTGTCTCCCTTTCTTTCTTTCTCTCTCTCTCCCTCTCCCTCTTTTTTTGCTCTCTTTCTTTCCTTCCGTCTCCTTCTCATTCTCTCCGTGCCCTTCGAGCTCCCTCGTTCTCCTCTTTTCAGGTCTGCTTTGCCCTTCTTTCCAGATCACTGTCCTTCGTTCTCCCTCCATCCTTGTTTCCTTCCCGTGCATTTGCTCCTTCACCTTCCCCCACTACCACACGTCGTGGTGCTCCTCTCTTTTTCTCGTCCATAGATCGCAATCGAACGTTATTTCTTTATATTTGAATCTTTTCATGACCAAAATGCACTCTGGTTTAATCCCAGGAAAGAAAAAAGGGAGTGAGGAATGACAAAGAGAAGAAGAGTGGCGAGAGAAAAGAAATCGTCAAAACTAATTAACGAAGGAACAAACGCAGGTTATCGCGGCACTCATTTGTCACGGCGGCACTTCCGCGAGGAAATCGATATAGGCTCACCGAGGTAAGACGATAATCAGGTTGAAGTCGTAAGAACGAGTAGCCCGTTCGTCATCGATACGCACGGATGGCATCGATCCCAATTCTCGGGACGAAAGGGGGTTAATCGTCGACCTTCGACCAAGCTGAGAAGCCTGTTTGATTGATGAATCTTTGGGATTGAGGTTGATTATTTGTTGAAGGCGATGCCGTAGCGGCTTCGGAAGTTTACCAGCACCTCACTTCAGAATCAATTAAAAAGTTACTTTACTTATACAAAAGTACATGTGAAATAAATCAAATGGACGTTTTGTTTTCCGCGCTGTTTTTACGAAGCACGCGGCCAAGTATACATAAGAGATTTTCGAAATCTACGAAGATGTCAGGTTGTTCTGCCGTGAAGTATGAAGCCATTCATGCCTGCTGTTGTAAACCAACTTTTACACGAGTAGATACAATCAATGAGAGCCGAGGATTACATCTTATAATATAACGTTACAAACAAATCAGTGAAATAAGACAATCGTTGCTAATCGCATTCATGATAAACTGCGCAGTTCAACAAAGATAGAAATCAATTTCTGAAGAAAGTAACAACTTGGTTTCATCACATACAAGAAGAAAAGTAGGTGATTTGAAGGAGAAATTTGAGATTCCAACGAGTGTCAGGTGAAACATCGTGGTCTCGTAGTAGAGAGTGTCGAATTCCGAACTACTGGGTATTTCGTCAATAAGCAAAGAAATGATAATTATGGAATCATAAAAATGAGGTTTATTAGGAATATTAGGAATTGAGAAAGGAAAGATCTTAGTGGTTATGAATTTTGGCAGTATGATTTGTCTTTTTTATGTCAATCCATTCACTCCTTCTGCCCCTCTGGCATAGTTTGCCTCGCTTGCAACTGATTTGCAGGCTCTGCTTCTTTGGCTTTTAATCATGGATGCGTGGAAGGGGCTTAGTAGGGTCTCTTCGAAACTTATGTTAAAGGGGGGATGATCGATGACGCTTTCATCTGATTTCGGAACAGTACCATTAAAAGAGGATAGCACTACGCGGAGGAATGTATCGTCAATTCCCTGAAGGTGGTTTATGATGCAGAGTACGCCTATCGTTCAATACATATGTCGCCAATTAGCTCATGCGCTTTAATTAATTTCATTTTGAATCGCTCATATTTTCTATTGCATTACGGGTTTTTTCGCGTTCGTTTCGTCATTTCAGAGCAGCGCGAAGTTTCGTCGAGTTTTTTTTTGTACATATTTTTGCGCTTGCAAACATTGTTTGCGAGTCGAATACATCAATTATAACGGACAAATTTTACAGTAGAGAGCAAAAAATTGCAAAACATTTCACGGCGCCTGTCATATCCATCTATTGAAAGACCTCCGAATAAATATAGAATTGTCGATACGGCCGTGATCGCTCGAACAATCGCTTTCGCGTTAACGACGAATTTCTGCGGCTCTTTCCACTATTTCATGCTATTTTATCTTATCTTCTTTATTGAGATCCGTATATTTTGCATCTTTTATTCGGCTGTGCCTCCTTCTCTGTCCTCGTTATTTACCGATCCTCCGACTTTCCCCAGACCCTATTGTGCGATTTCTCATGAATTCCTCTCAGCTTTACTATTCATATTTCATTTTTTTTGAAATGCGATTCAGACAATAGAAAGCAATAAAATGACGTCTGAAAAAGCGTATAGTATACCAAAGTGATGTCGTCATGTTATTTTATCGTTATTGAACATTTGCCTGCCGTCTTTCCTTGCCGTCATTATAAGTGCAATGGACTGTTCCGGCATCGATTATTCAATTTTCAAACTTTGCAGAGAATCAGTGTTTCGTTTTGTTCTGGAAATCAGATTACTTCCACTGCAGATGCTTCGAAACACCTGTTCTTACACTTACGAGGTTGCGTGCTCTGTATAGCCTCTTTGCAATACATGCATTTTCGATAAGTTGAAAATAAGGAATCGAGCGTTATTGACACTCGTTGTTTGCTCTTTTACAGCAATATCACAGATAAAAACTGCAAAGCAACTTTTCAATTCCTTTCTATGGTGTTGAACCAGAGCTACCAGATCAACCCTCCTCCGAATCGACAGCCTCTTATCAGTTTAGTAAGGGCGTGGCTTTAAAAAAGGGAAAGTTCCTCGTGAACAGGAACTCTTAAGCACTTCCCAGGTCCTTGAAGTGAGATGCAAAGTTATGTGGCATGTATAAACCACTAATTACATAAAATCTCTACACGTCAATAAAATATTTTAAAAATATATATATATATACGTCATCAACGAACGATGTCATTTCAATTAGGACACGATATGCTTTTAAATCAAATTTATATTGCAAATTGAAGTCTAAATCGGATTTATAGCATTGCCAGTTTTCTCTTTATCTCATCTGTATCTGTGGATTGCGTTCTTCGTTTAGTTGTTCCTTTACTTTCTAAGGCTTCTTTTTTTTTCAGTTTTACCCGGTGTGTTGACAGATTTTACCAATTCTTCATAAAATCTTGCTTTGATTTTAAACGTTTCCTTTGAAAAATTTACGGTTGGCAATCTTTGCATGAAAAACATGACCGCCATAATTCTACAATCCCTTTCTCCCTCGTCTCGTTGTCCCCTTTATGTTTGTAGCCGTTCCTTCCCATTTGTGCGTAGGCTTCTTTCTACAAGGGACACCGATTCTTGTCTCCTGATGGGTAATGCAAAGATTACTGGGGGACAACTGTGTTACATATATATATATATATATATTAGTTTCGAAGGATGTCAAAGATTATGTTTTCAAACTTTCTTAGCTATCGGAGTACAGTAAGATACATGGCACCGTATGTACACGTATGGCCGATGTCAAAATCCTGCTATCCGCATTTATGTCGATGCATCGTTATATTATATGAATCTTGCATTCGCCAGCCTTGTAAGGAAATTTGCCTCTCAGGACATTCATAAATCAATTGAACAGTCTATTTCTGATCCTCTCGATCCAACCTCCCTTTCGTCGGCTTATTTTTCTTCCTTAACTAGCTTTTTCCTTTTACCGATTTTCTTCTTTTGCGTCTCTCTCTCTCTCTCTCTCTCATAGTGCCGCAGGCCTTACTATATATATTCGCTTTCTCCCCGAGCCGTTCACTTTCCTTCGTCATTCTCGCATTTCCTATGTCTTCGGTCCCTTTTCTCGCTCCAGGTTCGAAAGCGGGACGTCCTTCTCTTATATTTTCTCTCTCTCTCTCTCTCTCAGTCACTCCACCTCAAACCCTCTGCTTCTACACGAGCTTTTTCCCTTCGGCCTGAACTGGACGCGACACGAAAGGTATAGTAAACGCGGGCATGGTAGACTCGTTCGTTCGCTCGCTCCCTCGGCGTTAGTTTGTGGAATCTAAGGGAGGGACTCCCAGCAGGCTGCTTCCAAGATCTCTTCTCTCACTATATCGATATCGCCACCGTCTTCGTCGTCTTCGTCAGATGCTTGGAGAGCCTCTACTGTAGCCAGAGGAAGGGGCCAGTGCCCTCGAACGTGGGATATACTGGACGACCTTGGGCCTCATGGCCAATTTGCGAGGTCCGCCACACCGATGGACCCTTAAGCTCTTATTATTGACTCCATCGGAACCAGCACTTTACTTCTGCTTCTGCTCCACCTTCTCGTCCGCCTACTCTCGAGTCTCCTGCGGTGGCAACGTTCCCGTGCGTGTGCTTGCTTCACTTGCGATTTCGAATTCCACGGATGCCTACTGCGTTCTTTCCAACACTTACTTCCGTGACGAGGGTGCAATGTTAAGGGTTAAATCTTTGTTGGGTGGCATATTCTTTATGGTTTGGGGACACGTTAGAATGCGACTAAGTAGCTGCAGAAAATTGGGTATTCGTGGATATCTGATTTTATTATGTGCGCTGAAAGTCGAAAAGAGTATCGACATTGGACTGTAGAACTGCAGGATATTCCATATGTATATACGAACGATCGATATCCTACTGATGATCCCAAGACCTTCATACGACAGCTGGAACTTTTATGTAGACATTGGATCATCCTACTGACGTCGAAAGCATTGTTTACGCATTATTGATTGATGTTGTGTCTAGTTTCTTACATTTTATCTCGTGACCTTGTGACATGTGTTTTCTACAAGTAAATGAGGTTTATATAAACCTAGAGACTTCTCCTATATCAGGTTGCAAACAAATCGAACGAGAATATTGCATTCCCCGCAAAATTCATTGTTGTCGTTCTCCTAGAAAGTCCGTCGGATTGACAGATTTTCGGGATATACGGTTTCATTCATACAAATTCCCAACGGCCAATAGGACTTTTATTTTCATTTATATTTCCAACGATCTGAGTTTTCTTATTCTGATCTTTTGTGCGTTTTCATCAGAAATGCGGACAGATGTGTAGAAGTCGTGTACTTTCTAGTTCCCCGTCGGTAGTTGTAGGAGGAAACAAATAGACAGCCCACTTACACAAACACATGCGACCTCGATGAAAGGGACCGCGGGAGTCGACGACGTTTATTTCATAAATCCGTCGACGTGTAAATGCGAGGATATGTTAGGGTGATATTCAAATTATTCAACGACCTTGAGTTTTTAGCTAATTGGACATCTCTCTTTCTCTCTCCGCCTCTCTCGATCTCAAATCGGCGACATTGTGGTGTAGGTGGCGAGATCTCTTAAAACTATTTTTAAATAAAAGTTACACTTTTGCTACAATTCGCATAAATGGGTAAAAGCGATAACGTCGCGTTTTCATGAAAAGCATTTGTATACTTGAATTGTTGAAGTGGCGTGATGACGTATTCATTAACCCTCTGCCTCGACGATAAAATCGCCTTATGAACGACCCTTCGTTCAAACGCCTTTAACGGTCCTCTTGCCCGACGTCAACACAGAACGCAAACGGTTCCCCGACAACACTATTCAACACTTGTAACCTTTTTTCTCCCCACGGGGGGAGAGAATACTCCAAAGTGCGCGCACATAATGCGTTTGGATCATTGGGAATATAACAGACGTAGGGTCACCGGCGAAGGGATGAGGCCTAAGCGAGCAAAAAAAAAAATGTAAACGAGATAAAATTTTCTATAAACCGATCGATATCTATATGGTCGTCATTTTTGATTAATGATGTGCACGGCGACCGTCGTTCTTTTTATTTTGATCGGAGGTTGCAGTAAAGTTAAAATATTGTACTGTCAGAGAATTTCGCCTTCTATCCGGCTCACAAACGTGTAATGTATTTCGTATTTTTTATAGTCTGCCATTAAAATGTACTCATCACTTACATTATGCCATTACGTAATGAACCCAAATGCCCTATCCTATCTATAGGAAAAAGGAAAGAAAGTGGCCGTGTAACAATAAAATATCGCTGTGTCTCTTTGCCTCAATGTTGATCATTGATTTAGTGGGATGTGATATCTGGATATATAATGTGTACGGTACTCGGAGCATTGACATATTGTCCATCGTCAGCTGATCATTACTTGGTTTGTGTCTTTCCACTTTTTAACTTTTAAAACTCCACTCGAAATACTTTATTTGATATACCTTCAAAAGATAGTAGGAATATGTTCACCCTCATATCCAATAATCGTTCAAATGATAAAAGCCGCGTAGTAGTATATTTCGAAGAATTTGCATTTGCCATGACTCATGTTAGTAGCTCGGTGTAGTTTTGCGAAATGTATCTATGGAGACACTTGGTGTAGTTTTCTAATTTCCTGAATAATGTACCATATACCCGTCAGCACTAAGCACGAGCAGGGCGCAGTATTAAAAGGACCCTAGCTAGCGAGCAATCTTTCCGCGATAACTCCATTATCCAGCCAGCAAAGGCAGGAGACTCGATTCGTGCCGATAATGGGCCTCTCTTTCGAGGGATAATGGCGACTGGTAGTAGATTCAGAATTTTCGATTCCCCTTTAGCCAGTCATGCATCGCCAGGTGTATACGCAGGCACGCAACGCATTCGCCGTGTCCATTCCACCTATCGCCTCGAAATTTCAGAACCCCCGTTTACACGTATGTGTACATATATATATCAACGACGGCGGCGTTCCCGTAAAGGACGGTGGCGGTTATTGTACGCTAAAATACAGGAGTATAGGGACATACGCGCGAATCAGCATATGCATGCGCCCATTGTACTGCCGCGCATCGCGGACAAAAGATATATCTTCGTTTTCCAGCGAATTTACATGTATATACGTATATTTATATAAAAGGATGTATCTCGGATGTTAATGTTTCGGCCGCGTTCGTTATTTCATTAATTATTGCGATGGGTATTTATGTATTTTTTTATTGTTTCTACTTTTGCTTATAGTAAATATACCATTAAAAATATAGATTTACAAATTATGAATGTCAACGTGTTCAACAAGGTTCGGTGCTTTTATCGCGGTTAACTTATGCCAATGATGTTCCGGTTACGGACACGTCATCGTCTTCCATTTCATCATCCCGATTGTATCTTCTTCTATTTCGTCTTCTATTCCTCCGTCTGGACAATTGATCGTTCCGCTTGGTATTGGACACACCTATATCTTGGTGACAGTACAGATAAAACAGACAAAAGTCCCTCGAATTAAAAAAGCACTCTAATTAAGATTATCAAGTTTATCGATAACGTATCTAAAGTTTGGCTTTGTGAAATATTGCAAATGCCAAATCTAAGATAGTCCATATATATATAAACTATCGATTCTTGATGTTTGCGGGGAATCCGATATCATGCATGTAGTGTTTCGTCATCGGTAGGGCACATTGCTTCAAATGATATTCCGTTTTGGGTAGCAGTATAATAAATATACGAAGAGTAGTCGCGAACATTACAAAAAAATAACACGCTCTACGGTCGACAAATGTCCGAAGGACCAACGTGCATTCCATTTATTTAGTCCGATATGTCCACCCGGCTGTCGATGGAGGCGGAGAGGAATGAGAGATAGACAGATAAAGAGAGAAAGAGAGAGATATTTGATTTGATTTGCCAATATTTATCATGCCGTGGACGAAGGTTCGTATGCATGATGAAAACAAAGTTTACTTCGAAACTTAATACAAATATAACAATGTAATTTATTTAGATAAATATATAGGAATGACGCCCTCTGTCACGGACTACAATTAGACAATAACAATAATAGGGATACTGATACATACTATAGAGATAGAGTAAATATAAAGGTGATAAGGCTTATAATTGAACTTACTGACTAATCTCATGTATATATATTGCGGTATCCGGTATAAGGTAATAAACAATAGCTCTGGAAAGATTTGTTGACTCGTAACTTTATCATGCATCTGTTTTTTTATAAAGGATATAATTTTGAACCATAGAATAGTAAGTTGAGTTAAATCTATTATAAACTCATTAAAATAGTAAGAGAGAAGAGAGAGAGATAACGATACCACACTCGAAGGTCGCGCGGCAGTAGTAGTCTTGCCATTATCGTTGCGGAAGGCTGCGTGTAGCATGGAGATATAGGAGTAGGGAGGGAACGCTTTTAATACAGTTCTCGACCGTAAAACGACCATCTCGGATAGTCGACTGTGCGACCGTCGGTCGTGAAAAAAAAGGAGCACTTCGCTTATAACTAATAGTTTCCTTACTCGATAATTACTTGCCTACCGCGCCTCCTTATCGCGCTGTTGCACACCGCGCGGTAATTTAGTCGGAAGAAAGAGTCGGTGGCGCATTAATGGGCGATTGAAGGGTTGTCGCTCTCTTTCTCTTGCTATATTATACCACGGAGTTTGGAATTCATTATATGTACTGTCGGGTTATGAAAGAAACGTATCTTCGCAGTGATCGATACGAGAGCTGCCATTCCATCTCGTATTATATCGTGCGCAGAGAAAAGCCATATATATATGTCCTTCCTCGCGACCCTTGCGGATCATGTTGCGTTCTGACATTTACTTCCTGGGAGTATTTCGAAAATTCTTGGGAGCAATGACCAAAAACGGAACAATTGAGTTTATAAAGACGAGAGATACTTTCTCGTCTTCGGGAAAAGTTTGCAAGAGTTGCAAAATCGAAATGGGCGTAAGTATATACGAAAAATGATATTCCCCCGTTCTAATCGGAGAAAGATTTACGAGTCAGCCCCCGCGGTTCTGATTTATCGGTTTTGTTCCCCCAGCAGCATTCCGGTTTCTTGCCGCCTCGCACGGCGCGAGCTTATAGTTCCAATTCTCTCTTTGCTTGAAAAAAATCCATCGGCGAGACGACGACGATGAAATCGTCGACAACGAACGAGCGAGAGGAACACGCGCGAGTGCGTGCACTTAACTAACGCAATGCCTCCCACGCGAATTAACATATATCCGCATGCGTCGCGCAAAAAAAAAGGCGAGCGAGCGAACGAGCGCGTGCAATTGATCGGCGAGATTTATTATGCGCGGTTCGCGAGCTGATTTATCGACGTCTAATGCCGCGGTCGCATTAACGACTCGATGCACGGAGTCGCCAGAGTTCGGTCGTGGAAACACCAATTTATTTGGCGGTCGGACGCCTACGTGCACGCTTATATATATATATGAACTCATATATGCGTTTATGAATCCGTATATGTGCGTGCCTGTGTTTGTGTGTATATATATATATGTGCGAGTGAGTTTAACGGTACGCATGCGGCTCGTATAATTGCCGAGTCACGAGGCGATCAATGAAAGACGTCATACATGTATACGAGTCTTGGAGAACTGTCAATCTTCGATCTCAATCGGCGATCGTTGAAATTGACGTGGAGATCGGAGTAGGTGCGCGCTATACTTATTTGGCCGCTGGGGTTCATTGACGAGATCGAAGAAGCGCATTTCGTTCTGCGGAGTGGAAAAAGGACGGGAGTTTAACGATGGGTTTACACGGGCGTAATGGAAGGAGTAGCGAAATTATCCGAGAAATCCAGCACTCGCTCGGGACTACGGCGGCACTCGATCTCGTGGCAGGTTTGTGTCTGATGAGATTCTTTATGCGATTTGTGAACCTTTTGTTGCGATTCGTCGACCAATGCTGTAGTGGTGCGATTATTGAATAGATTTTTTTTTTTTTTTTTTTTTCTTAAAATTAATTTGGAAGACTGCGAATAAGTATAGGAGGGAATTTGCCTGTAGAGATTATTTTTATACCTATAATCATTTAGTCATTTCTTAGATTTGATAAATCACAGCGTCACTTTTTTCTAAATTGTGATTCATATATTACGAACATGTTTAATTTTGTTATACAAATATATCGCAAACCCACAGATTGATTAATCTGAAGAACGGAAATTTCCAAAGTAGAAATTGTCATTTTGTAAAACTGAGAAAAAAAAAGCAAGAACGTCTTCTTAGTAAGTAAACTTAATGCATCGTAATATATTTCTTTCTTTTCGGTATATATCGAAATTGACAAAAAATTGCGTGCTATAATCATTCAGCCCGCACTAATATATAATTGACAAAACTGCTGAATTATGAATCTTTACACGCTGAAATCATAAAAAAAGAAAAAATCTTATCGAACTTCAAAAGTTAAAAATAGCCTGACTACCTTCTCAAACCACTCACGACTTAATAGAGGATATTAACGCACATGCGCGAACGTATATACGTGCGGTTGCGAAACAAGTTTTTCGAGTTTTGGCGAAAATATTTGCATTTCGTGATTTGGCAAAAAGTTGTTAACCTTGAGAGATTCGGGAAAAATAAACGTTTATCATTTATCGAGAGGAAGCGATAATATACAGCTGTTGATTAACAAAACAATACCGCAATATCAAATTTTCAAAGTCTGCGTATATACATATATAATCGCGCATTAATGCAGTAACGACTGTTTTTTTATTTCTATAATAGATTAAATCATAACCACGTGAATCAGATAATTGTTTTTGATAACATTAAAAAGCAATATATATATATAGTAAAAAAAATAAGATATCAAAATGAGATAATAAATGAAATGTCGCTCAATTTATCGAAAGCAAAATATTGAATGAATAACCGCGGGACGAATGATGAAAGGCTCTTTTCAATGGCCAAGAATAGAACGTGTACACGTGCAATTAAACCGCGCGAATGCCAGTTTTACGGAAATAATAAAATGCGGAATCAATAGCGCTTAAACTTGGCACGAACAACAAACTCAACATACATTTTGCACGAGTCCGCCGACGTCAGCGACACGCGTGTCCTTGCAACCTCGTCGAAATTGTTTATCCAACAAATCCTCTCGATCCTGCAGCATGACATTCATTACGTCTGTTTGCAGCTGTTTTTTCCGCGCCATATAGTTTTCCGCGTGCGCGAGCGACGTGCTGGAAGTATTATTATTTCTCAAGTGTAAAAACCAAACGTTTATAAATGCAATGCTGATTTGACGTAACCGTGAACGTGCCTCCGTGTCCTCGAGCTGTTCTCCAATCGAGTGAGATCGAGTCTGATCGCAAGTCGAAGACTAAACTTTATATTAAAATGTCTTGGATCTTTCATAAAAACTTGACGACAATATCGCGATAACAACGTATATGAATTTCGAAGCCGATAGCGTCATCACGAGCGAAATTCGCCAAGGAGTATCAAAATTTGCCTCGCTTCTCGGTATATATAAGCGGCTGAAAAATAAAAAGAAAACAAGAAAGAAAGAAAGAAACGGCAAATCACTTTCGTCGCAAGAGCGAACCGGAGATTGCCTTAGGAGAGCCGCAAGCGGCGGTGGCTCGTGGCGCCCTTGAAGTGAGTTAGCCTTTGTCTTATCACACTGGCTCGCACGGGCACTCCAGCCTTGACTCCGCGTGTCTCCGCCTCTCTACTGACTTTCCTGCAAAACTCGGCCCCCGTCGCGTCCTACCTCGACCGCGAACTCTCCGGGCCTTTATCGCGGACGTGTTTTTCTCGCCATTGTTTTATCGCGATTGTTGCCGAGCTTTTCATCGGCGATACGTACGCGCTGCCTTATATTTTGGTCGGACCATTTCTGTTCCTTTCGTCGTCGATGCTCATTTGTCGCCCAGCTATCTCCATGGAATTATTACGCACTCGCTGTCACTTTCAAGCGAGATTGCACCGAAAGAGCGTTCGGTAGATAATTTTCGCAACTTTTTTATTCGGGGTGTAAAGGTTGTAAACTTTTATTGGCAAAATATTCCTAAAGTCCGGAATGTGTGATATTTTTTAAAAAGTATGTGGCATTTAGTTAAAGCCGGAAAAAATATACTTACGAATTTCGATATTTACCACTGAGCTATACGGTATATATGATATACCTATTATATATATATCATATGATATATGGTATATGTGGTATACGTGAAAAAAATTTGTTATTTTCAAGTAAATATTTACTTGAAAATTTGTTATTTTCAAGTAAATATTTACTTGAATTAAGAAAAGATTTTCTTGAATTAAGTATAAGATTTACTAAAAAGAAGGAAACATTTTCTCAATTCAATAATATTTATACTTGAAAATAACAAATTGTTTTTTCAGTGTGCGTATACGTATATTATATGCGTGGGTGGGTGTGTAAGGGTGCCATATGTACAACTTTCATTTCACATTAAAACCGATGATATGCATCACGTCCTCGATCCGCGTATCAACTGGTATCGCGATTCCCACGCGGATGGCGTCAAGGCTTTACGAACCAAGTTTAAAAATCGATCCCCCCGAGCGAATGCCCCAAGGGTATACGTAACGCGCGATGCATTTCTCGACGACGGATATTTGACCGTCCTATACGTTCTGCGTTCGTTATTGTCGTACGCACGCACCGATGTATAATTTTGCGCGTGATATAATTGCTTTTCAATTATCATCGTTCGAAAAACGCACTATATGGAATCTCATTCGTCGTCGGTTACGAGGAGATTTATATGTTGTTCCCCGGGTCGGACGCGCCGCGACATTGCTTGACATTTAACGATCGGCAATGCGGAAAAGCGATCGAATATATACGCCGTCGGGTGTTTTGTTTTGAAATTATTCGCTTTCGCAAATACAAACTCAGAAAGAATCACCGTGTTTTTATGATCGCAGTTTATGCAGCGTATTAGCGTGTAGTAGTTGTTAAATTTAATATATATATATATATATATTAAAAGTTCCGATACATCAATTGTGTATAAACGTGACGACAAAATTTCTATTCAGATACAAGTATATATACAACATCTATTTATTACAATTAACCTAAATTTCAGTCGGTTTAACCTGGGGAAGTATTTACCATAATAGAGTCAAGTTACAAATATAGGGATTTGATATTCCCCAATCGGTTCGTTTTTACCAAATTTTTGATATACCTATATATATACTTTCATTGGATAACGTCGTATATAGTTATAGTGCATCCAATTCATAAGCACAAAGAAACAAAAGGAAATTAATATCCCGGGAAAAAATGGATTAGATATAATTATATCTGGATCAGATATAATTATATCTGAATCATGTATGATTATATCTGGATCATATATGTTCCAGA